>JAOTAY010010731.1:0-15017 GCA_025629805.1 Erythroxylum baracoense
GCCATTAATCACCAGAGTGGTGTGTGGAAATGTGAAACTAAGTAGGGCCAAGGTAGTAGCTGAATAGTAAAAATTAAGTAGAGAGGACTACACTTTTACAAATGAGACTTTCAACAAACACATAGAAGGCAAGGAGCTTGAAAGAAATGAAAGGAAGGGCTTTAGAGAGATATTAGAGACTCTCTCTCTTCTTTACTTTACTTTTTTAATTTTTTAAAAAACGGTTCTTTTTTCATTGTGTATTGTTGTTTCAAGTCTTTGCCCGATAGATAAAATGGACTCAACATTTATAATAGTATTGGGCTTCTGATACTTCCGATCTTGAAATCCCTCTTAAAAGTTTCAATCTTTTATTTTCTCCGATCCCGAGCATCAATTTCGTTTCAAAATCGCCACAAAATTTTTTTCTTTACGTTTCCTTCAATTTCGCATCAACCCAGTTGAAGATAACTGGAAATCTCTCCATCCCATGAGTTACCGGAGGTTCGTCGTTTTTAGTTCCACTTATTTACAGCATTCTCCATTCAAATATCATATTGATCTGCAGTCACTTCTTAATTTCTTGGCATAAAGATTGTTTCTTTCTATTATTGGATTGAGTTATTTTGGTTATTGGTGCTGTTGATAAATATGGGAATTATTATATGGGAGCGATAGTCATGTTCTGAGTAAATGATTTGTGTTTTGATTACGAATTAGTTTTTGGGGAATTGTGGCAGAGAGAACCGTGGTTCAAGATCAGGTCTTTTTGATGATGGCCTGGAAGAAGGTGGTCTAAGGGCCTCCTCTTCATATTCTCATGAAATTAATGAGCACGGCAATGACAGAGCTATGGACACTTTGCAAGACAGGGTGGTTTTCCTCAAGAAAGTAAGACTCTAGTTGTTCAAAGTTAACATTTTGCCTACCATTCTGGTTTCACTCAACGTCAAGCTTATCCTTTTCTTTTGCATTTCTTATCATATAAAATTTCTTGTAAGAAATCGATAAAATACGATTACCTTAGTTAGATCCAGTTTCTTCTGTACTTGCGAAACGTTGTTCAGACATACAAATAGATTGAAGTTTCATATTGTGGGTATTCTATGTCTATTTGCATGAACTAACCAAGATTGCATCTTGCTTGTAGTCCTTAATACTCTATAGTTGCTTAGATATGAATAAAGATTTGATTTTGTTGGATTAAGTGGTGCTATTTAGTAGTCATTTGACCCTTTGATTTTGAAAGGCATAACAAAGAAAGAAAGGAAATCAAGAAAAAGTAAATGTCCTCAAATTGTAGCTTATATATGTTGTCCTCCGTTAACTGAAGCAATTACTGACTTCTGTTTCTGTTGTACACAGTTAACAGGAGATATACATGAGGAAGTTGAGAGTCATAACCGCATGCTTGACCGAATGGTATGAGAATTGGATTGTTTAAACGTATTCCCCCTGGTTAAGTTAAACTCTTATGCTTTTTTTACTGAACCTCATCTTAAAATTAGGGCAATGGCATGGACATATCAAGGGGATTAATGTCAGGAACCATGGATAGATTCAAAATGGTATGCAGGCTTTATTTATGTATTATATTGCCTTCATCTTGGTGTTTATTTTACTCCATTGCAATGTGGACTTGACTGAGTATGATAAGTTCTTGATATGCAGGTATTTGAGAACAAATCAAGTCGCAGAACATGTACCCTTGCAGTGTTTTTTGTTATCTCCTTTATGATAGTGTTTTATACGATCAGGTAAGCAATCTGGTGAGATACTTACTGCGACAGACATTCATTTGAAATGGCTCAAATCTTTTTTCTAACCCCTTTTTATCTCCAATTTACGGCAACATCAGTGACCGTATTAGATATAAGATGAAAATCCTAGAAAGCCAAAATTGAGTGCAAACAAATTTACTTTGGCATCGCATAAAGGTTTATGTCAAGTAGTACGGAAGTTTTATAAAGCTTAACAGATGAGTGGCTTAGGGAAACATAACATGCTAGTGAAAACTTGACTTGCTTGCTCTGCCTATTCTTTGGCTTTATGAAGTTTTAGCCATTGATGACAGTTAAACTTTTGTCGGGACTTCGGCAGGTTCGTGAGGTATTTTATGCAAGGATGAAGTGTAATGACTCCCCGCGCAAGTCTAATGTCGATGCAAGTCCAGCTCCGAAACATATTGCAATTAACTGCACACAGCAGATGACAGATTCTGTCCTATAGTCTTCGTTGAGAATTTGATAACTCACAATTTTAGAACACCTGTTATGTGAGCATCCCTGTGATTGATGCTTGGTGCTTGCACAGACTTGCAAGGTTTTACACAAACATGTAAGCAATTGTGAGAAAGTTAAAAAACTTACTAATGCACATTTTTGTGAAACTATTTGTTATTTGTATGGGAAGATATGTACATAAAAATGCAGGTATTGCCAACTAGCCTATAGGGCAATTAGCGATTTTCTTTCCTTACATGTACTTGGATTTAAGCTCTGATGCATGGAAATAGCAGGGGATCCAGGATATTTATTAGAATCAGGAACAAAAATTATTTAATTTGGGATGCAATGGTTACTTCATGGGATTGTAGAAGCACATAATTCTTCCAATTCAGCTTCTTATAAAAACGATTAACATATTGAGGAATTTAATCACAAGCAGTCTTTCCACTAGTTAGGAGTAAGGTTGTGAATTATTGAAATTTTTTAGATTTCACATATAAATTTTTACTGTTGTTTAGATTAGAGAACTTAAACAAAGGAGCAAAGGGGCATCACAGAAATTGGTTATTGTTTTCTTTTTTCATATATGTTCAACTTAACATTTTATTTAGTAACAAAACAAATTACTATGTCCATTGGCAGAATTTTCGTAAATGGTTACTATTTAAGATTTATGGACTATATTTTTGAATCAAACCTTGAAAACAATATAATCCCTAATATATAAAAATGTGTAAATAACTAATTAATATTATAAAATCAAATAATTAAATTCTTATTTAAACGGACCTTTTATTTTCTATATTTAACCCTAAGCAACTGCTTTTTGTCACACAGAAGATCCTTTCTAATTGGTGGAAGGTGATGTTGCAAGCTATTTTATGACTAACTTGGAAAGTATTACGATCTCAATATATATGTAAAATATTATATAGTGATGGTGATTGAAATTGCATTTTATCTTAGATAAATTATTTAGTAAAAAATTTTCTTATATTATTTTCTTAATTTATAGAATATTTTAATAAGTGTTGAAGTGAGATGTATCATTAATAGCAGAAAATATTACATGGAATGATTGCATTGATCCTTTGTATTTCTCTTCATTTTTTATATTATAACTGAAGCCATCTTTTGCATGAGATCTGATTTTTTTCCTTATAATTATTAAAAAAAACTACGCTTCTTGCAACTTTTTAATACATAAGCTACGAGCTTGGCAATTTTTTTGATTGATCAGAAGTTTGACCTAAATTTAAGATTGAGAGTTCTGGTAATCATTAACTGAAACCCCAAAATTTTTAGATCTAATATGCAAGAAAATGATAGATTGGAAATTACAAAAAACTAAGTTTGGAGAAAGAGAAGATAGTGATCAACTTGCTTTAAAATGCTGAAGGGGAAAGCACAGAAGTTGAGAATTGTCATCAACCATCAATTAGGAAGCAACTTCTGCTAAATTATAAATTTATAGATAATCTTTTTCAAACACATAATTTATAAATTATTGTAAGTACTTGATGATTTATTTAAT
Source organism: Erythroxylum baracoense (assembly GCA_025629805.1). Classification (NCBI taxonomy): domain Eukaryota; kingdom Viridiplantae; phylum Streptophyta; class Magnoliopsida; order Malpighiales; family Erythroxylaceae; genus Erythroxylum; species Erythroxylum baracoense. Next base: position 3,742 of record JAOTAY010010731.1, read on the forward strand.
GGAGATAAAAACACATAATTAATATAAAAGTTGAGAATTGTCTTAAACTACAATTGCATAGTCACTTCTCTTAAAAGTTAAATGTTAAGAGTCAAGACAAAGAGAATTACAATTAAAGATGATAATTTCAATTTAATTTGTTGCTATTTTTAATTATAATTTACTTCAATCTTAAAAATAAAAAATATAATTATCACTTAAATTTAATTTATTACATTATTGATTCGTGAAACTATTTATCTAAAACAAGTAATTTTGTAAATTTTAGCGTATATACATCAGCTGCTGGCACCTACGTTGCATATATATAATCAATTATAGTTCAAATTGTACTTTGAAAAACAAGTATAAGTTTTGATATCAGCTTCTCTGTCTCTTCTGTCTTACTCTTACATGACATTGAAATGTTGGGGATGGAGAAAACGACGTGCTTCCCACCTGCCCACGCGCACGCCACCCCACGAAAACCCTAATTTCAATGACCTCTAAAGGAAGAGTTTTTACTTGGATTGTTTTATTGGTACTCATACCGTTGAAAACTACATACTACATAGTAACAGAACCATGAAATCGGAAATCAAAGCTCCCAAAATCACAGCAGAACATAAAAGCCAACGTTCATACTAGTTGGAAAATTCAGACTTCTGATCCTATCCATCAATCGTTGTTGTGGTGACCCCTAAGATTGTTCTGTTCAATCATTTTATAGTACAAAACATCCCATCTCTCTCTATCTCTCATCTCTCGTCGGTGTGCGGTGTGCGTTAGCTTATTCTTCCTTCTTCTGCTTGGCAGGTGATTCGTTGCTAGCGACTTTTGCATCTGTGCTTTGTTCCTGATTTCTGTTAATTGAGATCTCTTCACCTTCACCAGTCAAAAGGGTTTCTTTCCTTTCTTTCTCTTTACTTGATTCCGTAAGGAATTGCATCTAATTCTCTCTTCTCTCTACTCACTGCTTTACCCTCCTCGTCTAATCATTCTTTCTCTCTCTTCAAACTTCTGAAACACCAAGCACAGTAACCTTTACGTAGAACCCTCTGTAACTTGTTACAAAACCTTGCCTCGACTTGGATTACCTGATCTCAAATACCGGAAACCTTTGAAGAAGTTAACAAAACAGCAACAAAAGATTCAGTCTTGCCTTCCTTTCTCATAAACCTCTAGCGTTCCTAAATTTGCAACCATGGCTAATCCTTGGTGGACCGGTCAAGTGGGTCTCTCAGTCCTTGACCCAACATCAAATTCGTCAGCTTTAAGCAAATCCAACCTGGAAATCTCCATCAACGAAACTAGCAACAGAAGTGGTGGCAAAGTAGATGATGATGAAGACAGGGACACAAGCGATGAGCCTAAGGAGGGTGCTGTTGAGGTTACCAGGAGACCACGTGGCCGGCCACCGGGGTCAAAAAACAAGCCGAAACCACCCATTTTCGTGACTCGAGATAGCCCTAATGCTCTTCGGAGCCACCTGATGGAAGTTGCCGGCGGAGCAGATGTAGCCGAAAGCGTAGCACAATTCGCACGTAGACGTCAGCGAGGGGTTTGTGTACTCAGCGGCAGTGGCTCGGTGGCCAACGTAACCCTAAGACAGCCCACAGCGCCGGGTGCGGTGGTGGCACTTCATGGCAGGTTTGAGATTTTATCCCTAACAGGGGCGTTTCTGCCCGGACCTGCCCCTCCTGGCTCCACTGGACTGACGGTGTACCTAGCAGGAGGGCAAGGACAAGTGGTGGGAGGAAGTGTGGTGGGGTCTTTGATCGCAGCAGGTCCGGTCATGGTGATTGCGGCAACATTTGCCAATGCAACCTATGAAAGATTACCTTTAGAGGAAGAAGAGGAAGGTGGAAGTGGCGGCCAAGGGCAGATTCCAGGTGGAGCTTCTCCTCCGGGAATCGGTGGCAGTGGACAAGCCGGTGGATTGCCTGATCCCTCAGCACTTCCTGTGTACAATCTGCCACCAAATCTAATGCCTAATGGAAATCAGTTAGGGCATGACGCTTATTCTTGGGCACATACCCGACCTCCTTACTAAGTAGACAAGGTAGACATATATTTAGAGAGAGGAGATTACATTTTCCTGAGTCTTCCACTGTGCTGTATTCAAAAGGTAGGATCACTTCAAAAGAACAAAAACTAGAAAAAGGAAAGAAAAAAAAGAAGCTTGAGTTTGTGAAGATGAGAAATCATGGTTATAACTTATCTATGTATATTAAAAACTTGGTTTTGGTTTCCCAGCTTCCTCTTTGAAATAAAGAAAATGGTTTCTGCGTTCTTAATTTATTGTTTCTCCAGCTTCCAATGGTTGAAAGTTGTTTCTTCATCCTCTATATTCCCATTTTAAAACTTATCCTTCTGTTCAGTTCTTCACTTTCCTGAAATTTATTATAGTTTCAAGCGTTTACGCTCGATTGGAATTGGGAGATTGAGTTGGTGGATTTTACACACGTCTGGTTTCCTGATCTGAAACTTTAGTTTCTGTACAATTTTATTATAGAGGAGAACTAGTTTCCAAGATCTGAATATAGATTTCAAGACATTGATTGATTGTTTAGTTCCCTCACACATATTGCTAGCTACAATTGTATAGTATAATCGTAATGAAGAGCTTTCTTGTTTCCCAATAATTATAGGAATGGTCTAAAATAATATATATTTGCTCGGGACTAGTGATTTCTTCAACTATATGCAGAAAAAATTAGTATTTTAAGTCTACTTTTTCTTAGTTTACTACAACCTGCATGTGGCTCCATTCTATTCTTATGATTTCATTAATCAAAGGAGCAGAAATTTGTCCAAATGCAGCAAAGAAACTTCCAAAAATTTTAGTAAGAAAACTTATAGCTGGTTAGACATGTCAAACTTTAATAACTTAAGAAAATCAGAAAAAAAGTATATTAAATTTTCTTCAAAATTAAAATATCATTATTATAAAAAAATTATAGTCTAATTCTCATGTTTAATTAAACATTTTTCTCTGATTAATAATGATCGATTCCTAAGAATTTGAATAATTTTTTGTCTCTTTAAAAAATAAAGAAAAATATATAAAATTAATTTGATAAATATGTATAAAACCATTTATATTTATAATTTTTTAAAGCAGGAGTTTTGTTATATCACATGTTTTCTCAGCCCAAAACAGTCCACCTCCTTCTAAAAGCATGGTTCTTGGAAATGCCAGTTTTCTGGGTAAAAGTTTTGTGCTTTGGATGGCAATAAATTAAACTGGTGGCCAGGGAATGCATGAATTGGGGATTTTGTCCTTATCTGATTAGGCGAACTAACTTAAGGATTAAGGAATTGAAAGTTCTTGTCTTTAATAATGAAGTTTATATGTTCATTTGTAGCGTATAAGACTTGATTAGCTAATTGAGAGGATTGGTTTACCAAGTACTTGGGTTTATTAGTAGAATCAGTCATTAAGTGCAGCAAGACGACATGCTCTTCTTTTGGTCTTTTATTTTGAATAAATTATCATCAGGACTTCCACTTAATTGCAGGCAACGCTTTTTTTTAAAATAAAATTTCCCTTTGGTGCAATTATTTAATCTAAGTACTAGTATTTTAGTTCAGTTGTATTACTTTATATATTGACCTGTTATTAATAATAACGCATAATCCAGATAACATGTACTATTCCTCCAATGTTTGTATTGATTTAAAAACAAAAAGAGAAGTTCTGGATTAAAAGAATGATTAAAATAGAGGTGTCATTTGTGTATTAAAACAATAGACTGAGTAAAATGTATAAAATTTTATATCCAGTGTTGTCCTTTAACCCCATCCACTACTTTTGCCTTCAACACCTCCAGGAAGTCATGAAATTGACGAAAGGAATTTAACTTTCTCCTTCGCAATTAATTCCATGTTAAAAAGTCAAAAAGTTTAAATAGTAAACATTTTCTTGAGAAATTATTTTGTACTTGTAAGTCCATTGCTTATGTACTTCTTCTAAAGCGAAGTTGTTAATTACTTAATTATCCCAAATTCTTAATTAACTAGAATTTTATGACATGCAAGTATTGTCTAGTCTAATATTGTATTGTAGGAAGTGTAATAGTAATATTTCATACCTTATGCGTCTAAAAAGAAAAGAAAAGAAAAGAAAGGCTTCAACCCCTACAACTCCACATGGATTGCAATTGCTCAACAACAAGAAGAACCACTACTAGCTATTCCCTACTCACGTTTGTCTTCAACACCAGAAAACAAAACACTTCAAGTTCATTAATCCTATCTTCTACACATCTCTATTGCATAATTGATCGGTTGTCCTTTCAATTAAGAATGGAGTATTATGTGAAAGTTTTTAATTGGCTCCAGATAGACCTAAGTTGGATTAAACGGAAATGTGGACACAAAAGTGGCTATGCAAAAGTAAAGACATAGACATATTAATTTGAAAAATGTGAGAAAGGAAAATGTTATGAAAACTATTAATTAATAATTTAGCTTGAATGATTTTGAGAAAAAAATTACAATTAAATATGAGCATAACAAGCAAAGATGTACAAATTTTTAGATTTTCATGTATCGTAACCCTTCAGGGCTCAACCATTAAGTCTCCAGTTCCCTAATTAATTATCTTTTGCTCGGTTCTTCACTTTCCATGGAAATCGTGGATGAGTGTTGCTGGTTTAACAACCTGACTGAACCGTAAAAAGTAGGCCTAATCTTTGAGGGTGCGGTAATAAATCTAAAAAATTATTCCATCAAACGTATTCTCTTTTGGAACTAGGAATAACGACATGAACTAAATATCGTGTTTAAGCGAGGGATCTTACTTTGAATAGTCCTGATAAATGATGATCGAGACGCGATTTGGCATTTTTTGAACAATGTTGATGATTTTCAATTGGTTAGAAATTTGCTTTGTTATGTTGTCTAAATTGTATTGGTTATAATCCAAATTGTGTTTAAGAATATTATCTTTTAAAATTACTTTTCAGGAGGATTTCAGTTTTTGTTGTATATAAGCTCCAGAGGAATTGCCCGGTTAGTCCTATATAGGATTTATTTAATTTTGTCATAAGGTAGTATTGCAGTTAGACTGGAGATACCTTGATTGTTCCACTTTCTTAAACCAGATGATACCATCAAAATCAGCAATGAATTTAGAGAATCAATAAAAAAAAGAATTTTTATTCATTTATTATTTTAATAAAAATCAGAACTAATAAAATAAAGAGTAAGTCACTTGGATATTTAACAAAACCCCTTAAAGTTCATAATTAAATATGATTATTCACCTTGTAGACTAATCAAATTGTGTTAACAGCGAATTGTTTTTTCCAAAAGGTTATAAATTAACTATTCTCTAGGAATTAATGCATCTCTTACAAGTTTGCAATCTTCGCTTCAATCATTAAGGAAAATGCTTGTTATTACTTTAATTAACAACATCGTCGAATCTTCTTCTCATATATAAATGAATCAAAGTTCCATAGAACTTTATTATGATGTTAAAATAACAAATAGTTTGATTGACCTCCTTCGAAGGTAATCTTCCCTTATCTCAGGGATGTAACAACATAGAGGACCCCCTTCACATGGATTCACGTGTCATTGTTAACAAATCTTCATTTAAAATTGTTAGCAACTTGCAACACAGGCATTATTTCAAAGTCTTAAAGTTAGATGGACCGCCTTTAATTCAATAATTACTGTTGGTCTTAATTTTAAAAAAAAATTCCCCAAGAAAGACCATTGCATTCTCCCTTTGTTCCGAATCCGATTGCCTTTTTATGTGTTGGCACTCCACCACTTGCAGGAGCAACTGTACTGAGCTATCATTTAGACCGTAAGAAGCCATTCATTATCAATGAAACATTACTTTGAAAGGGAATCCACTAACTCTATATTAATGAAATGTAGACCATCCATTATAGCCCTTGAGTGACAATTAATAGACTTATTAAATTTGTATGGTGGGGCAGCATTATGCATCATCCAAGGTAAAATCCAGGAAATTGTTAGCTTTGCCTTTAAGGTCCATGTCAATGTGAAAATCCAATTTTACCTTGCCATTTTAATGGAGTACACGTCATCTTTTTTTAATTCAATCAAACATGGTTATTAACCTAATTGTTGAATACAAGTCAATCTCTTCTGGCATCTTATAATTAGTAAGTGTGAAAATATTACTTTGTAATAAGAAAGAAATACTACCCAAAGGTCTTTGCCTGATTGAAAGTTAAACAAATCTTAATTAAGACTAACCACCTTTCTTAATTTCGAAACTTCTTAGAAACAGCCAATAATTCGAGAGAATGAAAAAATCAATTATTTTTTATAGAATTTATTGACATATTGATTATCTAACTTTTATTTTTATTCTTATTAATAATATTTCTCTTATCTATTTTATATATCAAATTTATATGTTTTCTAATTTTTTTAGTCATTTATTTAATTCTAGATAAATAGAAAAAATATTTTATGTTATTTTGGATAACACAGGAATATGTAAATAAAAGTAATATCACATTTTTAATTCAATAAAATAAAGATTCTTATTTGAATAGTATAGCAACGCACGGGTAAGCTTTGAATTTAGGATTCAAAGATAAAATTTTTTATAATAATTATTGATTGCATTCTCCTGAAATAATTTCTTTGCGAAACATAATCTTTTTCAAGTTGATCAAAACTTTAATTGAATGAGTACGAGTAAATATAAATATGAAAGGGTTGATTTCTATTAAAATTTCTATAATTATATAATCAAAGTTTTGTATCTGTGAACCTCGATCGATATCTGCAGTAAATTTAATGATTGTGCTCTTTCATATTACACTTCTGTCACATTTTCCGCATGATACCATGTAAAAGGATTCTTCGCACACAAGTCTGAAACAAACTACAATAGTAAAAGGGTAGTAAGACCAAAAAGAAATCACATGCCAATATCATGGTTTCCCGACATTTAATAGTTGATGTCGAATATGGATAGTTGACAGTTCCTTGTCATATATAGCTCTTATATTAAATAATCACTAATCATAAATCAAATCAAATGCTTTTCAATTTTGAATAAAAGATAGAAAATTCATATACTATCTTCAACTTCTACTTAAAGTGATTACATTTTATCATGCTTTTCCTTAATTAAAAATTACATTTGAATAGTTTGCCTCACATGTGATATTAATTATTTATTATATCACTAATAACATTTGAATTAAACATTATACATGTTTTTCACAAAACAAGACAAAATAGTGTGAACAACAAGAAATTATAATAGTGTGAACAACAAGAAATTATAAAAGATAAAGTGTTTATATATGTAATTGGAAGCATCTATGCAAAAAGACAATGTTAGAACTTATACCAAAGAAACTTAGAATCATGGACATTTTCTATATATTAAAATGCCTAATCATTCCCCTTTTCATTGATTCGTGAAAACAATAGTTTAACTAGAACCTCGATCTTTTAATCATTTTTAAAGTTAATAGCATTTAAGGGTAAGCAAATTAAAGGCTTGAAATAAGATTTGTTCAAAACCCCTATTCTAGTTGAAAAAATTAGCTGAGAATTAAGTAGCGATAAGCTACTCAAATGAGTGAGAGAAAGCGAAAAGGCAAAGAAATATAAAAATGAAACTAACCATTATGAGTCGAGCTAACAAACTAATTTCCAACTAATGAACTCAACGAACCGGTGAACCTAACGGTAACTAACTTAATAGAAATAAATTAATGAACTAGCGATTCTCAAATGAAGAGAAGTTAAGTGAAGATCGCGCAAGAAAGCTTCTATTTCCCTCGTGATAGCACATAAGCCCAACCTAAATCAGACAGAGCATGTAATTTCAGTGATGAATATATAGGGGTAAAACAATCTTTGAGTAGGAGAAGGTTTCAAATGGCAAAGTGCCCTATAGGTTACTTTAAGGTGACCTGTCGGATAATTCTTTGAAAATGAATTCCGATCAATGTGGACCGGACTCATATCAGATCTGTAATAGGTTAGTCCGATATAGAAGCTATATACATAAAGGTTAAGGTCTTATGCAGTTGGTCATGTCATTCGTAAAAATAAAGATTCTCTGGCCCGTTAAGAGAGCTTACGTTTTGAGAAAACTATAGAAAGGTTTTACCGCGTCCCGATAAGCAGTTCCTATAAAAGTGGCGGTAGATTAGCACTCGTTTCGACTTCGGAAAGCTCGTTTGAAGTTATAAAGCTGAAATCAAATATTTTCACATTTTTTTGTTTATTTCTCTTTCACATTCAATCTGGGATACGTAACCAAGGTCTGTTACGTGTTACAGACCCTTTGCAAGATTATATACTTGTTGAAAAATTGAGATAGGTGCATCAATTTCTTTTTTTGAAAATAATAAGATTCTGCTAGATTTTGAAAAATAAAGAGCTAAAAGACTCATACATTGAATCTACATTATACATTTCAATTCTTTGAAAAAGTGCTACTCCTGTTCTTGATGATTTCTTTTTCCACTATAATTTCCTTAACTAATTGCATAGTTTTGATGATCATAGTTATTGTATTTGTTGCCATATATTATTAAAAAACTTGTTGGTTCTTTTTTTTTCTCATGTACCATAAGCAGAGCAATTCAGTACTCAATTAAAGACTATTTCGTCTGCTTCGTTGAAGAAGGAACGGTTCTATGCCCATTCAATTATAGAAGGTCACGATTGAGTATCCAAGTTAAGTTTGCACATAGCTAGATTGACATTCTATGCTAGATGGGTTAAGGCAGTCAAAAACAATTCCAACTCTTCCATTGAAAAATAAGTAATCTGGTGTCCTATCTATCAAAACCTGAACTTTTTCTTTCGTACTCGTAAGTTTTTCCTTCGCCGCTAACCATAAGAAGAAGCCTGTTTTAGGATGGTGTTGTTTGAACCACATCAAAGTCTCCATTTTTGCCTAACGACAAGAATTCTTAGGAAGGTATTATAAGTTCTATTATTGAAAATTTGCATCAAATCTTTTACAAATACCACAACCAATAATGTTTATATATGATTATTCGTGTGAATCACATACTTTTAGCTAATGTGTCAAGAAAGACAAAGTTGTATAGTATCTCTGATTTTTACTTTCCTTTCTATTTTCTTCTTCTCATTTTCTCTTTATAATTTATTTTCTATTGTAAGTTTGTGACATATATGACGTGCTGAAGAAAAAGTATAGATTGTCAAATTACAATAATTAATTTAATTTGATTTTGTTAAATTTTTTCTGATTAATATTAACTCAAATTGATTCTTGTTAAGATAAAAACTCGTGTTAATTACAAATTTTTCTTACCTACAAACTATTGTGTTAATCTTTTTTTATTATGAAGAATCAACTATGATTCTCTTTCTCTAGAAATATATTTCTTTATGTCTTAAGGTAGTAACGATACTTGAATATTTTACTGATAAATTTCATTATACATTATATCATTATTATTGACACAATGAAGATTAAGAAAATAGTTTTTAACTATTGACAGAAGTTTGTCCTATAACAATTTATAATTTTACATTAACTTTTCAAACCATATATTTCATTATGAAGCCTTTAACTTCAAAGGACTAATTCTAATATAAATAATTTTCAAACTCTTATAGTTTTTTTTTTCCTATAAGTACTCTAAAAAACTTTCTTAATTCTTGAATTTCCTTCTAAATCTTTTGAATAGGTGAAAATTCATTCAACCGTGTGTTTCCATCTTTTAAATAGATTACAAACTTGGAATATGTTGAGCAAAAAATAGAATTATTTGATTTTTAAAAAAAAATTTATCCATCTCAAGAACTAAAATTTGAAATTAATTATTTAAAACATGTTGTTTTAAAAATATACTTTTAGAATAATAAAAAAGAACTTTTATATATTTATGAAAGGTAAATGACCATTTTATATAATAAATGACATAATCTGAAACTTTAAAAGTCGAATTGTCTTTAGAATGGTCTGTTTTGCATACTATTATTTGTTTCAAATAGGTCTAAAACGTATTGAGGGAATGTTTATTTAACATAATTTTGTACCATTTAAATCTTTAAAAATAAAATTTAAAGTGAGATAAATGTAAAACAAGTTAAAAGAGATATAATTGATTTTATGATATATTAATTTTAAGTTTTTATTTCACTTATGTTTTTACCCCTTCACTTAATAGATTTAAATTAGTGTATCTCAAATTTTATTTTTCATAAAGCATTTAAATTATGATAATCTTTTGTGGGTGTGTTTCTTTTTATCTATTAATTCGTATTTATTTGATTTGTAAAAGAGCATTAATAATTTGACTGGATGTTTAAATTTTAAAATTAAAATTAAAAAGTAGTTTATAATAAATAAAAGTTTTTAAAATTTTTAACTTATTAGAATTTTAGGTTGCTTATTTCGAGGTCAGAATCTAAAGTTTACTTACAAGCTTTAGGGATGGACATATGAAACATGATCTTGAGTGTGTTGCCTCTTTTTAAAACAAATATGATCAATCTATATTTCACTTTCTTTTATATATGCTTGAAGTTAACTTCTTTAATTTCCAATCCCCAAAATCGAATAGTAAAGTTAAAATTTTGCATTTTTTAATTTGGAAATTCGACCATTAAAATTTACGATATAATTTTTAAATATGAAATCACATACTAAAACTAGAATGGTAATGATAGAATTACAAAGATTTATTAGAAAAATCATTGATAGAATATTGAGAAGGTCTCCACGGACTAAGAACATAGAATGTGAGAAATAGCTGTTGCGAAGGAATTGGAGGAGCTCTGCAACGGCGGAGGCAGAGCCACCGGGAATTTCACCTTTCCAATGTATTTGACTTTGCAATCTTATTCGTCATCTCCCCACAAGGGATCCTATCCTCTTACCCAACTACCCTGACATTTCAGACATCCGACCCACGTGTACATGAACAATAGTGCGATAAATTATTAAGCTGTCGCGATCTTCAAACCCATCAACAAAATAATAGATGATATGAAAGATTGCTGATCGGTTTAACAATTACAATAACCAGTTTTTGGATTAAAGTACTCTTTTATTTTATTTTTTTTAAGAGAGGGTAACTCATCGTAACATTAAGAATAAAGATGCCTAATAACATTAAGAATAAAGATGTCTAACAAAGTTAAGAACATCGATCCACAGATGGAAACGATTATAGCGAATAGAGGCTCAAGCGAGGAGATGAGCATACCTATTCTCCTGACGTCTAATCCAAAAAAGTTGAAGATTCGGTCTATCCATTAAAATAGACTTACAGTCGGCAACAACTAAACCAAAAGCA
>JAOTAY010010769.1:0-15011 GCA_025629805.1 Erythroxylum baracoense
ATGTGCTTAATTATGCTTTGAAATGTGTAAGTATTGGATCAAAGGCATTAAATGCCTTGGAAAATGCAAAAGAAAGCGTATGCGAATAATAAAGGAAGTAATCTTATGAGAAGCTTAATGACCAAATCCTACAGCTTAAAAATAGTGATATTGTGTTTTATACGCTTATGTGATGGTGTATAAATATGAGTTATGTTTGAGTAGTATATACATGACATTTGTATGCATAAAGGCTCGGGAGCTGTGTATCAAGGAGCTTTGTACCGAGGATTGTTAAAGTCAAAGGAGTGTACACCTTCTTTTAAGGTTAGTTGGGGAAACATGTCTCTCAAATGGGACTAGGACGATCCAAGACGTACATAATGACTTGTATGTGAATTTTAAACCTAGGTAGTGCATAGTATAACTAAATCTCAAATACATGCTAGTATACTTATGTATTTAATAAATGACATTTGTTTTTAATAACTCTTTACACTTGGAGTGAAACTGATGTTTTTATTTTGTATTTTGAGGAATGATATTGTTTTCAACAAATCTACACTTGAAGTGCAAAGGACAATGTTTTATTTTCTAAATTATATTTTTTAATAACTTTGCACTTGAAGTGCAAAAGATGTCTTTCACTACATGAAATAATGTTTTGGAACTTACATATGCATAACCGAGTCATGTATGCTACATGTATGTGTTCTCTTTTGGTTTAGAGTTATGGCAAGGTTCAATTTTATTAGTTGGACCGATAAATAAAGGCATGATACGTTATTGATTTTAGTATTAAATATTTGTATATGATTTTTTGTGATTGTTGAGGTAATGAATGGCCAATCGTGTGCTAGGCACATTAGATTAAGCAATCCCGTACCCTTGGCACTAGTAAATAAAAGTCAAATCCTTGTAACGACACCATTCTACAGGACTTGTGGGTGATTGTACACCTAAAGGTCTGGTCACCAACGAGGCTATCACCTAGGGTCACGATACTCTTATCGACCGAAGTCTAGACTCACCACAGATGAAAGTCGAGCCAATACCAAGATTCGGTGGGTGTGTACACTAGTTTAGCTTACTAGTGGTGACACACATAACTATTTTGGCTTATTCTGAGATTTAGCTTCTCGACGAGATTTGATTTTTACATGTGATGCTTTTCTACTCTTGTGTACTAGAACTGGAACCTATGTTTAAGGAATGAGTAATTAATAGGCTAGGCCTATGTGGTTCTTAACCAATACAGGATGAGTTATAGACTAGGACTATATGTTTCTATGTCATGCATATTCACTTCATAGGTGGTTATATGCATGTTGGATGTATAAAACCATCCTTAGGTTATCGAGATCATTTTGGTATGTACCAGGTTCTATTTGTGATTCATGTTTTTTTTCTGCTTATTGAGTACATAGTGTACTCATTTCCTCTGCTTCCCAATCATGCAACTTAATTTAGTGAACTTAAAGCTGTAAGTGGTTCGTGAGGTATTTTGACATATTTGGGGCATTACTGCATGTGGGTAATCTTTATTTTGTACTTTTGTTATATAGTGGCTTATGATTATGTTGAAATGCTTTATAATTTTGTAAATTAACTTTTTTTAACTTGTGGTTTATAAATGACTTTATGTATGAACATGTTGTACTATTGTTGAGATTGCTCTTAAGTCGACTTTAAAGTCTAGAAGTTGTGGTAAAGTTTTAATATGAATATAGAAGTGCGTTTGAAATTGATTTACAGGTGTTTTTCATTTTAGGATTTTCAAAATACCACCGCTGTGCTGCCAAAAAGTTTTGAAAGATATCCAGTTACCCTTGTATAGTCGGGTTAAGGGTACCGTGAGTATCTTTAGCCTGGGTATGTGGCAGTTGTTATATGCCTGATATGGTTTCAGTCGTGACACAATTTTTACAGGTTATACACACTACCATAAACCTTAGTAAAGGCCTAAAAAATGAAAAAAGATTTCCCTTATTCTCCTTAATTTATTTTAGAGTTCTTGAAAGGTTTTGTAAATTTCTTATTTCTACTTATAAAATTGGATGCTCCTATCATTTTAACTTGACATTTCTTTAATCCCATTCGTTTCCTTCATTCTTTCTTTCTTTTTCTAGGATAGTATCATTAACAATTCCTTAGTTATTTCTATTATAGGATATATAATATATGCTATTCTAGCATAAGAAATATGGTATGACAAACATAACATAAGCCATCTCTTTTCTTGTATTTATCAACTTTCAATATGTTTTTACACTATATTTTGCATTGTCAACTTCTTACTTCTTTAAAGTTTTATTGGTAATTTCTTCTCTTTAATTCCCTTTTTTTTATAAATCCATACTATTGTTTTTGTTTACCTTTCGATAACACTATTTCATTTTAATCAATTTTATTAATTGTTTTCTTTAATTTGTACTCGTCTTTATTACATTTGTCTTTTAATTTTAAGTGCTCATTTTTTGTTTCCATAAATCTTTGCAAAATTTCACTCCGCTATTAGATATTTTTGGTTTTTTTATTTAACCTATAAGCATCTTTTATATGTTTTATTGTCTCCAAGTATATGGTTCATATTCATGTTTTTGTAAAATTACTTCATATTAGTTTACATACTCTCTTTCTTGTATCCATTTTCATCTTTTTCTTATCTATTTCAATCTGTATTTAATATTTTATTATTTATTCTACTACATGATATATCATCTGATAATAATCTTTTCTATTATGTGCTTATTATCTTTATGTTTGTGTCTGTCATTCTCTTATTTGTATGCATTAATCTTTTACTTTGTCCTTGCTAATTTGTTTATTGTTATTGTTATTGTTATTTTATTTTAGCCATCATCTTTTTTAAGATGTATTTTGCATAATCATGTGAAATTTTTGTTTAAACTAAAAGATAGTTTTTGCTTTGGTTTACTGATTGAGTGTTTAGGTAACATTCTAATTATTGTTTTGTTTGGATGAGTTAATTTCTTCTGGTCCGTATTTTCTACTTTCTTATTCAACTATCATATCATTTTTCAGTGTTTCATTTTATCCTAATAACTAGTTTCTTTATTATATTATATTTTATATCAGTTCAGTTATTTTGTTATCAACTTAGTTTCCTTTTATTTGCTAGTTATTATGGGTACATGTCACTATTCACTATTGATACCATGTTAATCCATCTTTTATCTAATATAAATAAATGTTTGCACTAGTTAGGTTTTAATTATTTATGGAATGTATATTTTATATACTTAATCATAGGCTTAACTATAAGGATCCTAACTAGTATACCTTTAATTTGTGTATATATATATGTATCATTGTTTTTTAATAAAACATCCAAATAATTAATTTTCTCTTTTAATTCTATGGTGTCAAAGTTAAATCTACCTCAGTGAGATATTTTGACTATGTAATTTTTTCCTCTCATTTTAATTATACACGTAAAGAGTAAAATTTACAAAATTCATTAGGTTACCCTTTTTAAGGGACCACTTATTCATACCTCTAGCACATATGAAAGTGCTACCCACTAACTAGCTCTCCCTACTAAATGGCTTTCCCTTGAAGTTTGATCACCAAAAACTATGCATATGAGCTTCTTGCACGACTAAAAAAAACTTTCACTTCTTTTATGCCTTGACACTTAGAGGTGTATATGATGGTGTCATATACTTTGGTTAGCCTTTCTAGTGTCATCCCTCTCTTTTAACACTCTTATATGTCTTATTACTTTCGTAGATCAACAAGAAAGATTATTTACCTTAAATATTTTTCTCGTTGTTATAATATTGTGTCACCCTTTTTATTGTAAGTGATCTAATGGACTTAAGATAATGAATTTCTATTTAGCTTTATGATTGTTTTAGTTGGTTACCTTTAAATTCTTTTGATATTATGTCTCTATAGCTAATAAACAAAAGAATTTGATTATAACTTATATGATTTGTGTTATCCAAAATTATAGAATATGAGTTAATTGGTCTAAAATATCTAGATCGATGTTAACCTTTCAAATTTATCTTAGGAATACTAAGGATCCTCATCTCAATAATGATATACTACTAGATGATACTAGTAATGAATAAATATGAAATAATTTTAATTATTCTTATAAATCACTAATTATATTGACACTGAGGTGGTGAACCAGATTAATAACTATAAACGTGTCAAAAAATTAATGAATTATTTAAAATTTATGTATTTTTAAAAAAGGGAACATTTCTCACATTTATGAAATTAGTAAATATTTTTATCATGTTCAACAACAAAATCAGTCTTTTAAGGCCTATTTTATAAATTTTGAAAAGACTTATAAAGAATTGAATGTCTTGTTACCTTTTAGTTCTAATGTTAAAGTCTAACAAGCTCAACATGAACAGATAGCAACAATGATTTTTTTGCTAGTCTTACTTCTCTGTTAAAGATTAATAATTCCCAAAGTCTCTCTAGCGCTAAAATTTTCTTCCTACATAAAGTCTTTACGTAGATACTTCACATAAATGTCTATTCCTTTGTTACTTTAACTATTCAAAACTCTTAATGCTTTTATAAGTCACAATAGTGGATTTAAAATTAGGCAGTCCTATCATAGGAAGAGTAACAAAGGATGATGCACATAATTAAGGCAATTATAGTTAAAATTCAAGAGGAGTGTTCTATTGTTATTTTCATGAAATGGGCCATACCAAATGCTTATGCCAAAAATTTCAAAAGAAATCTCAAAAATCTTAATCAACTCATATTGTGGTTACTACTGTTAAATTTAACTCATTCCCTAAGCATAAAATTACAATTTTTTCTAATCAATTTGCTAAATACACTTAGTATTGAAAAGCATTAAAAAGTTCACCTTATCCTATTACTAGTATTACTGAATTAAGTAATATGAATATATGCCTTCTTTCATCTTCCTTATAATTGGTCATTGATTTTAGTTCATTAGATCATATGGCAAGTAATCCTAGTCTCCTCTTTAATTTTTAGAAATACATATCTCCTTCTTATGTTACTTTAGCCATTGGTTCTACTTCTTATATTCTTGGTTTTGGTACTGTTAATCTTACTCCATTGAATTTATTATCAAGATTTTTTTAATTTAATATATATGATCAAAGTTACTCATTTATAAAATCTTTTTTTCTTAATCATTGTCTTTTTTAGGATCTTATAATGAAGAAGATTATTGATAAAGGACTTTAATTATGAGGTCTCTATATTTTAGATACCCAATGTCCAAGCCTATTGCTTGTTTAACATTATCAGTTTAAATATACCTCTTTATCTATATTGAAAAGTTAGAATTCTCAATTTCTTAAGGTATCTTCCTTAGATTGTGACTCGAGCCAGTTTACAAAACTTCATCATCTGTATTCAATCCCTTAAGTCACTAAAAGAGGTAGTTTCCTTTTAGGTTAGCTTACAAGATGTTTAGGGTTTATGTCCTACTATGAAACTTGATTTCAACATTTTTTATTTTTATTGGCAATTTTATCGTATGACTTAGCTTTATTTAATGGAGAATCATTATAAATTGTTATTCTATTATACTACCTTATACGCTGAACTTAAAATGCAGTATAATGTTTCTTTGAAAATGTTAAAGTATATTTTTCCATCTTTATTCAAACTTATACTATTTAGAATGGCATTCTTCATCAGGCCTTTTATATTGAAACATTGTCTCAAAATGGTGAGGCTAAAAGAAAAAATGGATAATTCCTTAAAAGAACTATAGCACTCTTATTCTATATCCACATTCCTAAATAATTTTAGGTTGATGTAGTTTATACAACCTATTTTGTGCTTAATTTCATGTTTTCATATATTCTTTAAGGTGAGATTCTTTATAGTGTCCTTTTCTTATTAAACCCTTATTCCATATTATACCTGGAATATATGGTAGTATTTCTTTTACTCATGATGTTTTTCTTCAAGGACTAAACTAGATCATAAATCTTTAAAATATATTTTCCTACGTTACTCTCATCTATAAGTGGTAATTGTGGCCCAACCTGACTTGACCTAAAGTTAACAAGCCAAGCTCAGGTTGACTAGACTTTAGGCCCTCCCTATAAGCATGTTAATTTGATCTGTAAATTTTAGAAACTTAAGATTAAAATGACGTTATTTTGGAAAGTTTCCCTAAAATGATATCATTTTTTATAGCCTAAGTCAAGCTCATGGCTTGAGCTCAATTAAGCTTTGGGTTGGGCTTAAGTAGCCTTATAGGAGGGTTGGTTGAGTTGGGCTGACAAAAGGTTAAACTAACTTATTTAATTCATTAAATAGTTATGGGAAACATGCAAATGATGAGTGCTTATATGATTTATTCAATAGTAGGATGCCAAATAAATATGTGTGTAATTTTTTTGAGGAGCCTTATGAACAATTCAATGTAGCATATGGATTTTTAAAGTAACTAAAAAGGGTTTATAATCCTTATTTAAATGTGTATAACCCAAAATAAAGGGATTAACCTAATTTCTACTATATAAATCCATAAGGGAATCAACCCATAATTTAATATTCCCTAGACTTCTAAGAATAGAAGTAACTATCATCCTAGGCAATAAGTAGACTAATACTTAATACTATATAATTTCTTTAAGAATTGACACAATTTGAACAAAGGATGAGAATCAATCTTCACTATTTTAAAGAATAAGATAGGCTAGAAGGTAACCAATATGGGTCATTTAGAAGGACAAACCAAAGAGGATTTACTCTCCCAAATAATTGTCAATATAAGAGAAAATATAAATTCCGTAAGTTTGAGGAGTGGTGAAGCAGTTGAAATGCCAATACAGATGCCTCATGAATAAACTACGCAAAAAGAAGAGAAATCCATTATTGCTAATAGAGAGATTCATTCTAATATGAGGTTCCTAAGAGAGAAGATCAATCAAAAGATACCATTTTTGCACCTCTTGAGAAAGAAATGGAATATTTTACCTTAAATGTTGAATTACCATTTGTTGAAATATATGCTTCCTTGAAATCACAACTCTTAGGTAATGTTTCTTATATTTGATTACTAGCTCCTAATGAGAGGCTTTTACCCTTTATTTTGTAAGATCTAATTTTAGAATTAAAGCTTCTCTAGAATAATCACATCCCACCTAAAGAGGGAGATAAACTAATCTATCCACAACTAAGAAGATTAAACCCACTTATGATAGATGTGAGAGGAATATGAATGAAGATGCAATTTTGTGGATGGGATTTAAATTTTTTATTTACTTTAAGTGGACAATTTTGCAAATTTGTATCAATTGTAGGAGGAGGAATTGAGTCATGGCAGTGACAATAAATAAAGATATTGTGTAGGGGACAAGTCAAGAAATCAAATTTTCTTTTCAATTCCTTTATCATTTTTTTATTTTTTTATTAGTGACTATCGAATATGTGTTACTTACTCTCTTTTATATTTTTAGTTTTTAGATTAAGGACGATATGAAATTTAAGTATGGATGAGGAACTACTCTAAGATATGCTTAATTGAATTTTTTGAGTTATTCTAAATGAATTAAATTGTTAATATATGCTATGAGATTGAATCAAAAGTTACCTAATACGAGGTGCCTAAGAGAGAAGATGAATCAAAAGTTACCATTTGTGCACTTCTTAAGAAAGAAATGGAATAACTTACCTTGAATGTCAAATTACTATTTATCGAACTACGTGATTCCTTGAAATTACAATATTAGATCATGTTTCTTACATTTCATTATAGTTCCTAGAGAGAGACTTTTACCCTTTATGTTGTAGGATCCAACATTAGAATTAAAGCTTCTCTAAAATCATTGCATCCCACTTAGAGAGGAAGCCAAATTGACTTATCCAAAGCTATAAAGATTAAACCCACTTATGGTATATGAGAGAGGAATGTACATGAAGATGCAATTTCATGGACGGGAATTTAAAATTATTTTATGAATGACCTTTAAATGGAGAATGTCGCAAATTTGTATTGGTTGTAGAAGGAGGCATTAAGCCATGCCAATGACAATAAACAAAGGTATTGCTTAGGAGACAATCCAAGAAATTAGATTTTCTTTTTAATTCCCTTAATGTTTCTTTCTTTTGTTTTATTATTAGTTACTCTTGAGTGTGTGTTACTTGCTCTTTTTATATTTTTAGTTTTCATATTAAGGACAATATAAATTTTAAGTACGAAGGAGGAACTGCTCTAAGATATGTTTAATTTAATTTTTTTCTTTTTAATTTTTTGTAAATGGATTAAATTATTAATAAATGATATGAAATTGAATCAACTGAGTATAAAGTTATGTTTATTTAATGGATGAATTAACTTAAGATATGAATTTTAATTAATATTTACAATAAGTTCAAAGGGGAAGTTAATTTTTCTGGGTAAATTACATAACCTTACAGGCTTTGATTTATAAGAGATTATGACATCTATATCAATCTATTTTTTTCTTTATGTATGATGTTTTTCTATATAAATGTATCTCCAAAACTTGTTTGAAACCATTTTGGGATTACATTGATATATACATGTATAAAAATAATAGAGGTCACCTTTGAATTAATACTTTTAACTTTAATATCTAACTCATACATAATATCCCTTATCATTCCTTTTGAACCTTATAACTCCTTTTCTTTCATTAAAACCTGTTATATAAGCCAGAGCTTAAAGTTGAATATATTTACCTAACCTTAGGGTTAATATAGCATTTTAGTTAAGTTAGTTAAAGGTTTTTTTGAGAGAAGGAACTTGATAAATATAGAGGTTTGTTGAACAAATAAAGTGGTCTTGTTTTAAATGTTGTTGGAAGTTAGATTTGAATAGTGGGTTTGCGCTTTTATAGTTGAATTCATCACATGTATGGAATAGAAATGAAAATAAATTTTTATATAACATAATAACAATATTCCATGTTCTTAATGAGTGATAAATCGAATAAGAAGATTATTAAGTATTTAAAAGTGTAATGTCGATTATATGTTCCCAATTAGTCTATTTACCAATGTATTTTTCAAGCGCTCTGCTAAGCTTTTTTATTTTAACCTCTTTTATCTAAAAATTTTCTCACCTATATACTTAATGCTATTACAATAGAGAAATAAAGAATTTTTTATTCATATGTCCATATATTTTAGGTATAGGATAATTGTTGTATTAGTAAGCCTATGATAGTGTATCTTCATAAGAAGAACTATAGTGAAACACTTATAGTGAAACATATGAGAGAAGTTTACTAGATTTTTGCACTCACTTTTAATTGAACTATTATATTAATTCTTATTCATATTTCCTTGTGAACCTCAACTATAAGATACCATGTTTACTTGAATCTTAATTATATTTGTATCTTACAACATATATGTTTTTTAATATATAAGAAATGATTTGGAGGATATGTTTTTATTCTCGTTTACCTTAGAGATTATGTTTGTCTGAGGGTAAACAAAAGTTAAGTGTGGAAGAATTTGAAGAAAAATAAAAATGCAATGTTTTTCACTCTTAACATTTAGTTCTTTAAACATATTTTATGCAAAACTTTACTAACTACATTTATATTCTGATTTAGGATGCAATTGGAGTTGTTTAGAGTAAAATGAAGATATTTGGGCATTGTTGTACAACTCTGAAAATACTTCTTAAATTGATCACAGCTCTCTTATTTCAACTCCGATTAAGATGATTTAAGATATTATGGAAAGATAATAAATAGATGATGTTTTGAGTTCTGAATAATTTGAAATTCATTAAGGTTAAAAATGGGCATGTCTTAGCTTATGGAGCCATCTAAAAGTCAATGCAACTGAGTATAAAGATTCACGACCTAAGGATGGTTGTGCCTCAATGTCGTGTCCATTATAAAAAATTACATCAATGCTTTTAAAAAGTCCCAAAATCTTAGTTTTTAAGTAAGTTTTGCATTAGGGTTTGATAGGTTTCTAAGAAGGCACACACCTGTCCTCCTCTCTCGCTTTTTTTCTCCTTATTCTTCTTTCTTTTCTCCTGTTGATGCATATGCATAGCTAATCTTCTACACTTGTTTAAGGAATACTAAAACCTTTAGGATATATTTAACAATGAGATTAATGAGAACCCCTCGACAAACCTTCAATAGTAACCAGCTAATCCTAGGAAACTCTGAATTGCTGACACATTTTTAGGTTCCCACTTCATCACTTCTTCTACTTTCTTTGGATCAACTTGTATGCCTTGTCCAGACACTAAATTACCCAAAAATACTACTTGATCAAGTCAAAATTCACAGTTATTGAATTTTTCATACAACTTTTTTTTCTCTCACGATCTGTCAGATTGACCTCGAATGTTTAGCATGCTCCTCTCCGCTCTTCGAATACACCAAAATGTCATCAATGAACACAATCACAAAACAATCTATGTAGGGTTGAAATACCTTATTCATCAAAGCCATAAATGATGCTGGAGCATTATTCAACACAAACGGCATCACTAAAAACTCGAAATGCCCATATCTGCTCCTAAATGCACTCTTATGTACATCAGCCTCTGTTATCTTCAATTGATAGTACCATGACCTCAAGTCTAGCTTAGTGAATGCCTGAGATCCCTGGAACTGATCGAGTAGGTCATCAATCCTTGGCAATAGGTACTTATTCTTCACTGTCACCCAATTCAGTTGCCTACAATCGATATATAATCTTAGAGTCCCATCTTTCTTCTTCACAAATAAGACTGGGGCTCCCCAAGGTGATGTACTTGGTCTGATGAATCCCTTATCCAATAACTCTTGTAACTGAGCCTTAAGTTCCTTCAGTTCAACAAGTTACATCCTATATGGAGGAATAGATATAGAAGCAGTACCTAGAACTAAGTCAATCATAAACTCCATCTCCCTATCTGGGGGTAAACTAGATAACTCAGCAGGAAACACATCCAGGAAATTCCTAACAATAAGAAAATCATGTATTGTCTACTCAATGCAGATATCAACTACGTAGGCTAAATAAGTCTCACATCCTCCTCGGATCAGTCTCAAAGCACTCATGGATAAGATCAGTCTGGCTAGCACTGCTTGACTAACACCTCGAAAGATTACTCTTGGTTGATTAGAAGATTCTAGTATCACCATTTTAGTATAGCAGTTCATTATCGCCCTATGAGTAGTGAGCCAATCTATGCCTAGATAATATATATCTCCTTTAACTACAATACAATCATATCAGCTTCCAATTCTTCCTGATAAACTCGAATTATAGACCCTTTACAAACTTCACTAATTACCGTAGTACTACCAATCAGTGTACTTACCTCTAATCCACATTTCAACAATTTCCTATCACAATGCAGTTTAAATGTCAGATGTGGTGTGATAAAAGAATGCATAGATCCTAGATCTAGAAAGGAAAAAGTTTCAAAATTAAAGATATGCAACACACTTACAATGACATATGGGGAGTTCTGAGCCTCTTATCTAATCATAGCGTAGACTCCGGCCTAAGACTTCGGTTGGTTGCTCTGCACCTCAGTCCTGAGAGTAGAACTCCCTGAACTCACTCTACCTCTACCTCTGCCTCTGCATCTCTGTCCATATCCACTAGCTCGGCTCTGCTGGACAGTTGTCTCTGTCAATGTTCATCCTTTTATTCCAAACTATGCCCTGAAAACTAGGGGACAGTCTCTGATCTGATGCTCGAAGGAGCCCCATCGAAGGCAAGCTCCTATTAGCTTCCAGCATTCCCCACTATGCTTCTTTCCAAAATGTTCACACTATTGCATCTACCTAGATATTGGACCTTTACCATTGCTAGACTGTATAAAACTGCCTCTTTATCTGACCCCGACTGTCTCGATCTAGCTGATGGTCGAAACGATCTGTTCTGACATTTACCGTATCTTTTGCCAAAATCAACTTGAGACTCACTAGGTCTCTTCATTCTAGACTCTTGCCTATATCCTCCTTGTCTATCTCTCAACTGTTCAATTCGAATCGAGGTCTCTCTCAATTCAGTGAAACTGCTCATATTTGTTATAGCTAACCTCATCCTTATCTCTATGTTCAACCCATCTTCAAACCGTCTGAATTTTTCTTCCTCAGTAGGAATTAAAGTAGTAGGATATTCCCATCAGCTCATTGAATCTTATCTTATACTTAACCACTATGAGACTTTCTTGCTTCAGATCTAGAAACTCTTTCATCTTTTTATCTAGATAAATCTTTGGCATATAATTCTTCTTGAAGATTCTTAGGAAGTCTTCCCACTTTAAACCACAAGGTCTGGTGGTATTGCCTGGAATAGTCTTCCACCATTAGTATGCTATACCTTGCAATAGTGAGACTGCATAGTCGAACTTTTCATCAGACTCGTAGTCCATCTGATCAAATATTCTCTCAGTTCTCTCTAGCCATCCTTCGGCCTCAACAGGGTCTTTACTTCTATAGAAGTCCATAGCCCCCTGCTTCCTCAGTTTATGATACCTCCTTTCCTTTCTCTCAGGAATTCTCGGAGGCATTCGGTCAAGTCGAGGTGTAAAAGACTCTCTATTAGCTCCTACAAATTCTAGGTTAGTTGATTGTCCAACTTGATCACCTATGGCGGATGACCTATAATAGACAATAATAGTAATTACTATCCGAGTTTCTCACTACATATCATTTGTAATATTCCTATATGTCCCTATGGATGCCAAGCCATGCTCTGATACCAAAAATTGTAATGCACCACTACCATAGGGTATAATTCTGAATATCTGATGGACACTCAGAAACATATGTCATGGAAGTGGTGCGTTAGAGCAGTCACATTCAATTATATGGCATCATAATTTAAAATGCAAATAACACAATATCAAACACTCGATTCCTCATTTCCATTTATAAAAACATAAATTACAATGTAGCTTTTCAATACATAATTCATATGTATAAAGTATCACAAAAAGACATAAGAGTTTACTACTCTTACAACATGTTCTACATGACATGAGAACTATGCAAACATATTCTAACAAACTCCATAGTTTCAACTGACGGACCTTTAAGCCATTTATTGAGTCCAAATGCAGTACTAGGTTTATTCTAATTTATCTTAAATGCTAAGTCTCCTTTCTCGTACCTGAAAGTCAATGTTGCAATTTTGATGAGTTTTACAAACTCAGTGAGTAAGCCATCATTGCTGTGCTTACTTATATCACAACATATATGCAATTCAATTTTCAAGTTTCAGAGACATTATTTCATAATTTCAATTCAGAAAAGTTCAGATAAACCATTTCAATCATTTAAAACATACATATCAAAATGTATATGTAATGCACATGTAACTCGCTTTCAATTATTACGTTGTTGTAACCGAGAACCTTTTTAACTGTCCTGTATCCGTTGTGGATATAGGGCTCATTTTACTACTGAGCCCGTGGCTCTTATACATATTCTGAGCTTTAAGTTCTTTTTCACTGGCTACTCCGGTCATAACTGCCTTTATCTGATCATGCATATCATGTAATAAAATGCATTAAATTCATATATATCCAATCAGTCACTTTTATTTAGTTTATACATTCACTTTCACATTTTCATTGGACCTAAGTCGAGTATTCAACAACTTAGTTAAGAACACTTATTTCTTTCAAATTCATATTCAATGAAGCATTTCCAATACGATTTCAGTTATCAAACTCCTCAGACCATCAATGTCCAACATTTTTCACATTCACATAATTATCAATGCAATAATCAAAATTTAGGCAAATATAATTATTCCTAGTAAGAAGAATCTAGGTTACTTAGTGTATGCTCCAGATAGCTATTGCCTCAATCTCCCGAAAATATCTGAATGTGGTTGTTCGATTTGCGCTTCTATATCATGCAATACACACATTTATACACATTACCAATTTGCATAATCACATAAGTATTCAATCTTATACATATATATATGTATCATATATAATGCATGCTCAACTTGACTATTCCGAGTATATATTTCCTTAATTCACATCTCATGATCATTTTAATCATTCATTACCCAATACGCCTTACTCACTTTAATCACCTAATCCATCATCAAACTAGATTCATTCAAGACCTCATTCAAGCCTAAATATATCATAAGAAAGTACTTTAGCATTAATTGTTCAAACATTACTTAAAAGACAACATTTCTCTTTTTGTGCCTACCCATGATCATGGTGGACCTTCCCACAATTGTGACAGAAGCTCGTGGAACTAGACACGATCATGAGGGCTCTGCCATGATCGTGACAGAACCAAATAATCCAAGCCACGATCGTGGGGACTATGCCACGATTGTGCCCTGCCTTTTCTTCCTCCATTTTTCCATGAATTCCACATCATAATTAACATCATCAACACTCCAATTTTCTAGCATTCATTTCTATTTATGCAACTTCATTTCATACAAACCTAATTACCTTACTGATTGCATTAAAACTTATAAATTCTACTCAATTGATTCATTATCATTCACTTAATCCCATTGATTCATGTAATCCTAACTCTTTCCATATTTTATCTCTCTCATAATACATCAAACAAATCATCTCCATAGTTCACCATTTAGACTTCATAACCTCATCATTTTTACCCCAATTTCATCTCAACACCATTCATAAGACAACTCATAATTTATGGTTCACCAATCATACAAAAATAGAACATTTCATCTATCATTCACTATTATACCAAATCCTTACTTCTTCTCATTTCAAGAACATTACTAAACATCTTTCTTAAGCATAAATTTCGCCTTCACTATACCCTTAATTCATAACCTATTTCATCTACATAACAACTTATAATTCATGGTTTTCTGTAACACCCGGTATCTAGTTTACCCGATGCACCGAAATAAATCAGTATTTGAGACTAATGTCATTAAAACCACAGAACAGTGAATAAATTTTTTTTGGTGACATCAAATTAATGATGCATGACATTTTTTTTGGTAGTCACAGGAAATTGTACGAGCGGATGTTTAAGAACCAGTACAAGAGTGGCATTTTTGTAATTAATGGACAATGAGGC
>JAOTAY010010790.1:0-15011 GCA_025629805.1 Erythroxylum baracoense
ATTTACCAGGTGAGTATGATATAAGTGCTACATTTAATGTTTCTGATTTGTCTCCCTTTGATTTTGATGAAGGTTTGGATTCGTGGATGAATCTTTCTAAAGAAGGGGAGGATGATGGAAACCATCAGACCATGGACCAAGCTAGGACTACTATGGACGTGTCTAAGGGGCCAAGTGCTAACCATGAGGTTGTTGTGAAGAGTCGAGACCCGTTAAGTAATGTTATTGGACCTTTAACTCGTTCAAGATCCAAGAGACTAAAAGAAGTGCTACCCATTTTAATTAAAGAAGTCTATACGAAAGAAATGGTCAAGCATGAAGGATATCATCCCAAAATAATTAATTTGTGTTACAAGTTGGTTCCAATCCAAATGGGGAACCAAATGAAGTTTAAAACAAATAGGAAACTTCAAGTCAAGTTGGCGTGATTTCAAATTCTTTATTGGATTTACATTGCATGGATAACTAGATTAGCAGTTAGGATAAACGAGAATATCTCTTATTTTAGATTAGCTTACTTAGTATTAGATTAAGTTTTCTTCCTAGTTTTTAGCTTCAATAACTGAACCTTTAGGGATATATAAAGGGACCGAAAATTCATTGTAAGGAGACGAGTACGATTATAATAAAAAGTTCAGGTTTAATACCTTTTGGGTGTTGTTCTTTTGTGAACTAAATTCGGCGGTTTACACGCATTGTTGCTTACAATTTTTGACTTATCTTTCGAGTTTGCTTCACTTGAAAGTGGCATCAATAGTTAAGGAACTTTTCTTTGTTTTTATTCAAGGGTGCTAAATCATATATTTAGCGTTCTTTGTTTCGAATTATTGAATTGGGTCTTGCTGGAATTTTCAAGTTTCTTGAAGGGTGATAGTTCATCTATAGCTATTGATCTTCTTTTGCTTGTTATTCTTTTGAAGCATAGCATATAAATTGCGTTCTAATCCTTAGGGAGATTAGGGTTCAATTTTGCAAATTGTTGCCTTAATTTCTTTCGGCCGAAATACATTGCCAAAATCCTACATCCATCTTTTTTGTGGATTGTCCGAAAAATCATTGTTAATTTTTGGTGCTACATAAAAAAAATCCATTTCCTATGGTTTTCCCTAATTCAACTGTTATTATGATTCGTTGACTATTGTGTGTTTGTTTCCTAATTGCCTTTTGTTTCCTAATCCCATTGTCTCCTAAAGTCCTTGTTTTCTATTGTTTCCTAATCCGTTTGTGCACAGCTTTCAACAAATATCATCAAGTAAGTTTCCAAACGTTGTGATTTCAATTTATTTGTTAAGTCACTAATTCTTTTGTTGCTGTCGTATATAAAAAAAAGGCAAAAAAAGAAGCCCAAAAAGAAAAAAATTGAATTCTGAAAAAAAGTTAAATTCTAAAAAAAATTAAAAAGAAAGAAAAGAAATCTAAAGGTAGATCGTCCATTAAATTAAAAGGTTGTGCACTTATTAAGCAAGGCCCTATATCCTTTCAGCTCTTGAACGAGATTTGTGTTCTTCCCTCGTTCTTAATTGCATTTTGTGCTTGTTAATCCTACTTTCATTTTTTTTATTCTAACAAGTCTAAAGTTGTTTGCTTTCATTGTTTGCTTTCGACTTTGAGTTTGGTTTAAATTAGAACTTCATAACAAAAGGTTTGAGGTAAAAGGCTTGTATGTTGCTCACTAAAATTGGGAAAAAAGCCTAAGTATCCCAAGGAGAGTATACATGAGGTGAGTGTGTGTGAATCACTACCAAAAAGGGGAAAAACAATTCGGGTATTTAGGGGAAGAGAGATAGGAAATTTTTTTTCTGCTAACCCTATATACACTTGTGTTTGCTATTTGTTGTGATTCTTAAAGGGAGATGGACGAAACCGGTGAGACTTTTGCTCAAAGGACTCAAAGAGAGCATTTGGCTCGAGTAGCCACAATACTCAAATCCATTGGCGATAGGTTAGCCAACCTTGAAGCCCAATTCTCTACGTGTGAACCTACACGTGAAAGGGAAGAAGATGGTGAGTCTGAGCATTCTGTTGCTCCGAGAAGGTATGATAATTGAAACAATCTTGGTAATATTAAAATTAAAATTCCTAAATTCCATGGCACTAATGATCCTGAAGCCTACCTTGAGTGGGAAAAAAAGGTAGATCGTGTTTGACTTGCAGGACTATTCGGAGACCAAGAAAATAAAGCTTGCTGCAGTCGAGTTTCAAAATTATGCCTCAATCTAGTGGGACCAATTGGTCAAAGAGAGGAGATTATATGAAGAAGAACCCATTGTTACATGGGACGAAATGAAAATGGTAATGCAAAAAGGTTTGTGCCCTCCTACTATTTTCGAGATTTATATAAAAAAATCCAAACAATATCACAAGGCTCTAAATCGGTAGATGAATTTTATCAAGAGCTAGAAGTAGCAATGATTCGAGCAAGGATTAAGGAAGAACTCGAGGCCACTATGGCCAGGTTTTTAAATGGTTTAAGTGGAAATATTGCTGAAGTTGTTGAACTGACCCCATACATAGACATAACTGAAATGTTGCATAGAGCTAGACTTGTAGAAAGACAGCTCAAGAAGAGCAGTCCGGTCCCAACCAAAGCCCCCACGCCATGGAAGAAGGATGATATCAAAAAGTTTGGTAATTTGTCAAAAGGAGGTAATTCTCGATTTGTTAGAAATACTTCAAAGTTTGAAAAGTTTTCTAATGCTTCAAGTTCCAATCCATTTAAAACTAATAGTTCTACTAACGCAAGTTCTGGCCTTGCTAGACGAATTACATGTTTTAAGTGTTTAGAAAAAGGATACATAGCTTTTCAATGTCCGAATACAAGAGCGATGATTCTTAAAGATGATGGAACATACGAGAGTGCATCTAATCATGACCCAGATTCTGACCGTGAAGAGGAAGAAGTCGAAGAGGTTTTTGAAGATGAAGAAATTGGACATGCATATGTCAATTTAAGAACCTTACACATCCAACATCAAGAAGAGAACCAACAACACACCAACATTTTTCACACAAAGGGGCGTGTGAATAATCAGGTTTGTCTAATTATAATTGATTCTGGTTCTTGCACTAATGTTGTGAGTTCTTATTTTGTAGATAGCATGAAGCTGCCCACCCTTAAGCATCCAACACCATATAGACTATAATGGCTAAATCAGTGTGGAGATCTCCGTGTCACAAAATAGGTTAAAATGTCATTTTCTATTGGCAAATATGATGATGAGCTACTATGTGATGTTGTACTTATGGACGCCAGCCATCTCTTGTTAGGTAGACCTTGGGAGTATGATCGTAGAGCCATCCATGATGGTTTTACAAATAAGAATTCATTCGTTGTAGATAGGAAAAAGTATTCCCTATCTCCCCTCTTCCCACCCAAGTGTATGAATGTAATATCAAAATGCAACAAAAGAGAGACAAATTCAAGGGAAAAGCCCCTATGCAGGAAAAGGACACTAAATCCGAGAGTTGTGTAAGGTCTAAAGCCCAACCAAAATCTACAAATGGACTCAAAATTGGTAAGAATTTCTTCGCTAGTCTTAAATCAGTAGAAAAGTACTTTGCAAGTCAAAGAGGTATGATTCTCATGATATTCCAAGACTATTCTTTGATTCTAATTGATTTGCCTAGCGATTTGCCCCAAGTTTTCCAGAGGAGTTGCCAAAAGAACGTCCTCTAATCAGAGGAATCGAACACCAAATTGACCTAATTTTGGGCGCAACAATTCCAAATAGGCTAGCCTATAGAGCTAATCAGGAAGAAACCAAGGAGCTTAGAACGCAAGTTGAAGGAATTCTTAAGAAAGGTCAGATTCGTGAATCTCTTTGCCCTTATGCTGTACCTATGATTTTGGTTCCTAAGAAAGATGGTACATAGCGCATGTGCATTGATTGTTGGGCTATAAATAAGATCACTATTAAATATAAGCATCCCATACCTAGGCTTGATGGCATGTTAGAAGACTTGTATGGTGCTACTATATTTTTAAAAATTGATCTTAAGTCTGGTTACCATCAGATTAGGATAAGAGAAGGTGATGAGTGGAAAACAACCTTTAAAACAAAATTTGGTTTGTGAGTAGTTAGTTATGCCATTTAGTCTTACTAATGGACCTAGTACTTTTATGCAATTAATGCATCATGTTTTAAGGCATTTGATTGGAAAATTTGTTGTGGTATATTTTGATGATATACTAATATACTCTAAGAATTTAAATGAACATGTCGAGCATGTGCGCATTGTCTTAAAAACACTTAGAGCTGAAAAATTGTATGCTAATTTAGCAAAACGTTCTTTTTGTGTTAAAGAGGTTATATTTCTCGACCTTAGTGTGAGTGCCAATGGTATACATATTGATGAATCAAAAGTACAAGCTATTAAAGATTGGGCAACACTAACTAATGTGTCTCAAATTCGTTCTTTTCATGATTTGGCTAGTTTTTATAGACGGCTTGTAAAGGATTTTTCGACCAAGCTGCTCCCTTAAATGAACTGGTCAAAAAGGATGTTAACTTCGAATGGGGGCCAGCACAAGACAAAGCTTTTAATTAATTAAAATATGATTTGTCCACTGCTCCTATCTTAGCCTTGCCTAACTTTGACAAAATGTTTGAACTTGAATGTGATGCATCTGGAATAGACATTGGAGCCGTATTAATGCAAGAAAATCATGCAATAGCTTATTTTAGTGAGAAGTTAAATGGTGCACGTTTGAACTATCCCACATATGACCAAGAACTATATGATGTTGTTCGCGCTTTAGAAACTTGGCAACACTATTTGCTACCCAAGGAGTTTATCATTCATACTGATCATGAATCTTTAAAGCACATAAAAACTCAGAATAGATTGAGCAAAAGGCATGCCAAGTGGGTTGCTTTCATTGAAACTTTTCCTTACGTGATCAAATACAAGAAAGGGAAAGACAACATTGTTGCTGATGCTTTGTCTAGGAGATACTCTTTGCTAACTTCTCTAGATGCAAAATTGATGGGATTTGCGTAAATTAAAGAATTTTATATTGATGATCTCAATTTTGCAAATGTCTTTAATGCTTGTGAACAATCTGCTTTTGCCAAATTCTTTAGACACGATGGCTTTTTGTTTAAGGAAAATAAATTGTGTGTGCCCAAAAACTCACTTCGTGAGTTATTAATTCGGGAGGCACATAGTAGTGGTTTGATGGCACATTTCGGTGTGCCAAAGACATTAGATGTGCTCCAAGAGCATTTCTTTTGGCCGAAAATGAAAGAAGATGTCCAAATCATTGTTGAGAGATGTGTAGAATGCAGACAAGCCAAGTCCAAGTCAATGCACCATGGACTTTACTCGCCATTGCCCATACCAACCCAACCTTGGGTCGATATCTCAATGGACTTCACTTTGGGACTACCCCTAGCACAAAGAGGTATGGATTCTATTTTTGTAGTTGTTGATAGATTTTCTAAAATGGCTCATTTTTTGGCTTGTAGGAAGACTGATGATGCTAAGCATATTGTGAGTTTATTTCTCAAAGAAATTGTCAAACTTCATGGAATTCCAAAAACGATCGTAAGTGATAGGGATGTTAAATTCCTTAGTTATTTTTGGAAATCCTTGTGGGGTAAGTTGGGACAAAATTATTATTTAGTACAACAAGTCACCCCCAAACGGACATTCAGATTGAAGTGACCAATAGAACCCTAGGAACACTCCTAAGGGCTATAATTAAAAGTAACTTAAAGTGTTGGAAAGAATGTTTGCCTATTGCTGAATTTGCTTACAATCGTACAATACATTCATCCACCTAATTTTTGCCCTTTGAAATTGTTTATGGTTTTAATCCTCTAACCCCTTTGGATTTATCTCCGTTACCTTTAAAAGAATAGGTTAGCTTGGATGCAGTAAAAAAAGCCGAAGCAATTCTAAAATTGCATGAAAGAGTGCGACAAATTATTGAAAAACGCACTGAACAGTATGTTAAAGGTGCGAACAAAGGTCGCAAACTCGTGAGTTTTGAACCCGGAGATTGGGTATGGGTTCATATGAGAAAAGAGAGGTTCCTGAACTCTAGAAAGACAAAATTACATCCGCGTGGAGATGTTCCGTTCCAAATTATAGCCAAGCTCAACGAAAATGCCTATAAATTAGATTTACCAGGTGAGTATGATATAAGTGCTACGTTTAATGTTTCTGATTTGTCTCCCTTTGATTTTGATGAAGGTTTGGATTTGAGGACGAATCTTTCTAAAGAAGGAGAGGATGATGGAAACCATCAGACCATGGACCAAGCTAGGACTACTATGGACGTGTCTAAGGGGCCAAGTGCTAGCCATGATGTTGTTGTTAAGAGTCGAGACCCATTAAGTAATGTTATTGGACCTTTAACTCTTTCCAGATCCAAAAGACTAAAAGAAGTGCTACCCAATTTAATTAAAGAAGTCCATACAAAAGAAATGGTTAAGCATGAAAGATATCATCCCAAAATAATTAATGTGTGTTACACGTTGGGTCCAATCCAAATGGTGAACCAAATGAAGTTTAAAACAAATAGGAAATTCTAAGTCAAGTTGGCGTGATTTCAAATTCCTTATTGGATTTACATTGCACGGATAACTAGATTAGTAGTTAGGATAAAAGAGAATAACTCTTATTTTAGATTAGCTTACTTAGTATGAGATTAAGTTTTCTTCCTAGTTTTTAGTTTCAATAACCGAACCCTTAGCCACATATAAAGGGACCAAAAATTCATTATAAGGAGGCGAGTACAATTACAATAAAAAGTTCACATTTAATACCTTTTAAGTGTTGTTCTTTTGTGAACTAAATTCGGTTGTTTGCACGCATTGTTGCTTACAATTTCTGACTTATCTTTCAAGTTTGCTTCACTTAAAAGTGGCGTCAATAGTTAAGGAACTTTTCTTTATTTGTATTCAAGGGTGCTAAATCATATATTTAGCATTCTTCCTTTTGAATTATTGAATTGGGTCTTGCTAGAATTTTCAAGTTTCTTGAAGGGTGATAGTTTATCTATAGCTATTGATCTTCTTTTGCTTGTTATTCTTTCATAGCATAGCATATAAATTGCGTTCTAATCCTTAGGGAGATTAGGGTTCAATTCTGGGAAGTGATGCCTTACTTCGCGATCAAATATCACTGTCAAATTGTTTTTGGTTCATCATAACCGAAAATATTGAGATTAATATCTCTCGATCCTTCTGTTGCATCTTGTCTTTTCGTTTGCAAGATTGAAATTCATATTGATTCTTAATTTTGTCATAAGAATTTGCTATCAACAATCCTTATGTTTCACCCACAATGCTCTTAATAAGCTTAACAACTATTTCATGGGAGAGTGTAATGCACACCATAGAATTGACAGATTGTTTGGATCCAAGGAAAGAAGAAGAGGATAGATCCAAATTAGCTAAATTAAATATGATACGCAGGGTTTCAAAATTACCTACTAGACCTCTCAAAGAACTTGCCTCAAGTAACCTAAATAACGGGTAAAGAACAAACTAAGAAAGTTGTATAGGATCAAAATCATGCCACAATCTGATTTAGTTGATAAGTGATGTTTAATTCCTAAGTTGAAAAGAACAAGAGGGATTTCTTCTCTCAATATAGCCGGCGGCTTACAAAAGATAATATGATCAAAAGTTGTCTTTCCCTAACCCTAAAGATTGTATTTATACCTAGGTCAAATAATAAAAGACTTGGGTTTAAAATACATGAACGCCCAAAATATAATTAACTTAAAACAAGTCCAAATTAGAATAATAAAGCCTCTCCTCTTGGGCTTAAGTGATAATGCATAGCCCAATACAATGTTCTTCAAGTCCCAAGTGAGTCTAATCCAAAGATTTGAGATAAATGAATCAATTTGGGCTATGATTCAAATAGCTCTCCTCTAATAGGCTTGGTGCACTCCATCCTCTCCACAAATTAGCCCACATGCGTATAGAGAGCCTCTTTGAGTCTCTCGGTCCTAGCTTTGGACATAGGTCCAACTGGAATGACAAGCTCGCCCCCGTCACGCACGCCATCCCCATGGTGATCCTTACTCCTGCTCACATCAGTCCCTCCCTCCTCAAGAAGATTCGTCCTCAAATCTGAATCCATATCAAAAGGAGATAGATCAGTAATATTAAAAGCTGTAGAAACAGAATACTCACCTGGCAGGTCAATCTTGTAGGCGTTGTCATTTATCTTCTCCAACACTTGGAACGGACCATCACCCTTAGGATCTAGCTTGGATTTCTGCTGGGTAGGAAACCTCTCTTTCCTCAAATGCACCCAAACCCAATCTCCAGGTTTAAAAGTCACCAACATTTGCCCTTTGTTGGCTTGCTTCGCATACACCCTGTTTCTATGCTCAATGTGCTGTCTCGCCTTCACATACAACTCCCTAACCATCTTAGCTTTCCTCTTACCATCTATTCTAGACAACTCATGCAAGGGTAAAGGTAACAAATCCAAGACAGTCAAAGGATTAAAACCATATACAAGGTCAAAAGGTGAATAACCTGTAGTGGAATGCACACATCTATTATATGCAAACTCAATAAATGGCAAACAATCACCCCAAGTTTTCAAATTTTTACCAACTACAGCACGCAACAAGGTACCTAAGGTTCTATTAACAACCTCAGTTTGTCCATCTGTCTGTGGATGACAAGTAGTAGAATAAAGCAATTTAGTACCCAACTTTCCCCACAGAACACGCCAAAAATGGCTCAAAAATTTAGCATCTCTATCCGAAACAATAGACTTAGGAATACCATGCAATCTAACAATATCCCTAAAGAATAAATCAGCAATAAGCACAGCATCATCAGTCTTATAGCATGCAATGAAATACACCATCTTACTAAATCGATCAACAACAATAAAGATGCTATCATACCCTTTCTTTGTTCTAGGCGGTCCTAAAATAAAATCCATAGAAATATCAACCCAAGGTTCAGTAGGCACAGGTAAAGGGGTATACAATCCATGGGTTAACAGTAAATTTTTCCTGTCTACATGCAATGCATTTGGCACATACACGCTTAACATCCTTGTGCATACCAGGCCAATAGAAATATTCATGCAAAATATACAAGGTTTTAGTAACCCCAAAATGACCTATCAAACCACCACTATGGGCCTCATGTACAAATAAAGCACGCAAAGAACAATTAGGCACACACTACTGATTACCACGATACAAATATCCATCATGCTTATAAAATTTTTAGAATGCAACATGCTCACAAGCAACATACACAGTAGAGAAATCATCATCAAAAGTATACATGTCCTTAAGCTGCTCAAATCCTAATAATTTAGAATTAAGAGTACAAATTAAGGAATACCTCCTAGATAAAGCATCAGCTCCCACATTTTCCTTCCCTTGCTTGTAATGTAGTACATACAGAAATGTCTCCAGAAACTCCACCCAAGTGGCATGTCTCTTGCTCAGCTTGCCCTATCCCTTCAAGTGCTTTAGGGACTCATGATCTGTCTGAATGACAAACTCTCTGGGTTGAAGGTAATGTTGCCACACCTCCAATGCTCTCACCACAACATAAAGCTCCTTGTCATAGGTCGAATAATTGAGTTGTGCACCACTCAATTTTTCACTAAAATAAGCTACTGGTTTGTTTTCCTACAAAAGCACAACACCTATACCAATACCAGAAGCATCACATTCAACCTCAAAAGCTTTCTCAAAGTCAGGTAAACACAGAATAGCAGCAGAACACAATTTTGTTTTCAACAAATTAAACACAAGCTCTTG
Organism: Erythroxylum baracoense; assembly: GCA_025629805.1. Lineage (NCBI taxonomy): Eukaryota > Viridiplantae > Streptophyta > Magnoliopsida > Malpighiales > Erythroxylaceae > Erythroxylum > Erythroxylum baracoense. The sequence continues at coordinate 9,761 of JAOTAY010010790.1, forward strand.
TTCCTCACCCCATGTAAACCCTTTCTCCTTTTTGACTATTTTATTTAAAGGAGCAGCAATGGTAGAGAAATCTTTCATAAACCTCCTATAGAAACTAACAAGTCGATGAAAACTCCTCACCTCACTAGCACTCTTAGGTGTCGGCCATTCTTAGATAGCCTTCACCTTCCCCTCATCAACCTCAACTCCCCTAGAACTAACTACAAACCCCAAGAAGACAAGCCCATCAATACAAAAAGTACACTTCTACTACAAACCCCAAGAAGACAAGCCCATCAATACAAAAAGTACACTTCTTAAGGTTCGCATACAGTTTCTCCTATCTCAATACATCTAAAACACATCTCACATGCATGACATGCTCATTAAGATTAGTGCTATATATCAAGATGTCATCAAAGTAAACAACCACAAATTTTCCAAGAAATGCACGCAACATATGATTCATCAACCTCATAAAAGTGTTGGGTGCATTAGTTAAACCAAATGGCATAACTAACCACTCATACATCCCATATTTAGTTTTGAAAGCAATTTTCCATTAATCTCCTGGTTTCATTCTAATCTGATGGTATCCACTTTTCAAAACAATTGTGGTAAAGATACACACAATGCAATTTGTCACGCATATCATCTACCTAGGAATAAGATGGCGATACTTTAAAATGATTTTGTTGACAGCTCTGCAATCTACAAACATCCTCCAGGTCCTATCTTTCTTTAGCACTAGCAACACAGGCATTGCACAAGGGCTCAAGCTCTCCCTCATAGGCCCTTTCTCCAGTAACTTACCCACCTGCTTTTGAAGCTCCTTTGTCTTCTCAGGATTACTTCTATAAGCTGGGAGGTTCGGAATCTGAGCTCCAGGCACACAATCAATTTGATGCTCTATACCTCTCAAGGGTGGCAGTCCTTTAGGCATCTCCTCAAGAAAGACATCAGTATAATCCTGCAAAAGAGAAGCAAAAACACTAGGCAAAGCCTCAAGAGGGTTAGTGTCAGAAACTAAACACTATATCTCACCACTACTAGTGCTCTCTTCTCTCCAGTTACTCTCCTCAAGTCTTTTCCTTTAGTAAACAAGCTCACTTTTCTCTCTTTCTTTTCTTTCTTCTTTTCTCTTCCTGGGCTCTTCTCTCCTACACATCCCACTTCCTTTTCCTCACTTATGCAGTCACTCACCACTGGGCCAAACTCATTTTTCTTTTGGGCCTCTTTTCTCTCTTCACTTTTTTTGTTCTCACTACTCGAACCCTCCTCACTTTTATTTGCTTTTATCTAGTCCAAGTACAATTCATGAGGTGATAAAGGTAGTAGAATGAAATTGCTACCCTTAAACTTAAAGGAGTAACTATTGGTATACCCATCGTGTGCTACCCTCCTGTCAAACTGCCAAGGTCTCCCAAGTAACATATGACTAGCCTCCATTGTTACCACATCACACAACACCTCATCCTTATATCTTCCTACTGAAAATGGCACTACAACCTACCTAGTCACCTTCACACCAGCACTATCATTGAACCACTATAAATTGTATGGCTCTGGATGTTTCTTGCACGTCAAACCCAATTTCTGTACTATAGTACAACTAGCTACATTAGTGCAACTACCCCCATCAATGATCAAATTACATACTTTTCCACCAACTAAACACCTCGTATGGAAAAGATTCTCTCTCTGATCTATAACCTCCTCTGTGGCCCTAGCACTCAGTACCCTCCGAACTACTAGTGCTTCCCCTGTAACAGCTCTCTTAAAGCAACTATAATCCTCAAAATCATTATCAACAATAAGCTTAGATTCACTACCACTATCCTCCGAATCAATCATCCCATTATCCCTCATAATCATGACTTTCTTATTTGGACATTGAGGTGCAAAATTTTACAATACCCAAACACCTAAAACATTTAATGCTTACTAGAAGAAGCTTGGGTGTGTACCTTTAGGGTCAAACCCTACATTTGGCATTTTGGGTGTCTCCTTGAAGTCGACTCCCTTGTCTTTCGACTTCTCCTCTCTCTTGGGCCATTTTGAACTCTATGATTGGCTAGAATTCATCCCACTCCTTGCTACCACTCTAACTTTGATTTGTTTCTCCACCTTCATGGTCATGTACACCATGTCCTCAATCTCTAAGTAGTGCTACAACTCCATAACATTGGCTATCTCCCTATTGAGTCCACTAAAAAATCTAGCCATTGTAGCCTCTGAGTCCTCCTTTATATTGGCTCGGATCATAGCCACCTCCATCTTCTTGTGGTAGTCCTCTACTGATTTGGACCCTGAGTGAGTCTCTGAAGTTTCTGGTGCATCTCTATGTAATAATAAGAAGGCACAAAGTGCTTCCTCATGCATGCCTTCATATCATCCCAAATAGTAATTGGCATCTTTCTATTTCTCCTCTTGGATGTCACCAACTAATCCCACCATATTAGTGCATAATCTGTAAATTCAACAGCGACTAGTTTTACCCTTTTATCTTCAAAAAATTTATGGCACTCAAAAATCAAGTCCACCTTCCTTTCCCACTCCAGGTAAGCCTCTGCATCATTCCTTCCCTTGAAGGCTGGGATCTGCATCTTGATGGATTTAAGGTCTCCACCTCTCCTGTTAAATGGCTCAACTCTCTGAGCTCTCCTAGGTCTACGTACCTCAAACTCCTCCTCCTCCTCAAAGTCATCCTCGTCTGGCTCATACCGAGGTGGTGGTTGCTGCTGGTGTACACCTGCACGCCTCCCTTGAGGTTCCTCGCGTCTCCCTTGTCTGAACTCATTCATCTGTCCCCTAATCTCAGTTAGGGCAAGATTGAATCTCTCAAATTGTTACTGCATGGCTTTCAAAGTGAAAGCGATATTTGCATCTCTCCCTTGGTTGTCATCATTACTACCTCCCTGTGACATTATAGATAAAATGATATACCTGCAAAACAAGGTTAGTAATAAAAACCTCACACACTCCCTCACATGTTTCACTTAATTGATGTCACTCCCCTCGTGTTTAAGCCACGACAATGATTCCGACAAATAAGCTCACACACTCTTTGCCTTTTACCACTGAATCCCCTCTGAAATTCAATTCACCACTCGGAACCAATTCTCAACTGATCAAAAGAATTAAAAGGGTGTGAAAATTTTGAACTAATTAGCAAGTACGAGTATAACAAAACCAAACAATTTTTTTGGATTTTTTTGAACTCCTTTTTCAGTTTTTTACTAACTTTTTCAGATTTTTTTGAACTTTTTTTCAAAATTTTTTGGGATTTTTTCCAAACTTTTTTTAACTATATGTCGAAAGTTTCTACAAAAGAAACAACAAGAATAATTGAAAACCCTAGCCCAAAATAAGACAAGAAGAAAGATTCAAACCCTAGGCTGAAAGTTAATTCACACCAAAATTGATGAATCGACGATAATTGGATGGTGATGGGCGGCAATTTCTTAAATTCCACTAGAGTTGAAGAAGAATTCTCCTCCACACAAATGCTCTGATACCAACTAATGCACACCATGAAATCAAAAGATCGAAAAGTTCGGATCTAAGGAAAGAAGAAGAGGATAGATTCAATTTAACTAAAATTAAATCTGATACTCAGGGTTTCAATTTTACCTACTAGACCTCATGAAGAACATATCTTGAGCAACCTAGATAACAGGTAAAGAATAAGCCAAGAAAATTGTTTAGGATTAAAATCATGCCACAATCTGATTTCAGTTGATAAGTGATGTTTAATTCCTAAGTTGAAATGAACAAGAGGGGTTTCTTCTCTCAATATGGCCGGCAGCCTACAAAAGATAATCTGATCAAAAAATGTGCCTTTTCTAATCCTAAAGAGGGTATTTATACCTAGGTCAAATAATAAAAGACTTGGGTAAATAATATATGGAAGCCCAAAATAAATATAACTTAAAACAAGTCAAAAATAGAATAATAAAAAACACACCTAGGTCTAGTTCAACGCACCTCCCGAAGTCTAATCGTAGGCATGCCTCTCCTCTTAGGCTTAAGTGAGGACGTATAGCCCAATACGATGGTTTTCAAGTCCTAAGTGAATTTGGGTCATGACTCAGATAGCTCTTCTCCAATAGGTTTGGTACACTCCATCGTCTCCACAAATTGGCCCACATGCGTATAGAGAGCCTCCTTGAGTCTCTCAGTCCTAGCTCTGGACATAGGTCCAACTGGAATGACAAGCTTGCCCCCATCACGCACGTCATCTCCATGGTGGTCCTTGCTCCTGTTCACATCACCTATGATTAGGGATTATTTAGATACTAACATAATTGCACATGATAGGAATCTCATTATCATGATCTCATCACAATTTCCTTTATGATATGTTTTCTATCATGGACTTCATTAATTCGATTTAAGATCAATATCAATTCATATATAAAAGAATATCAAATCAATGAAAAATGCCTTTTGCTGTATTAATCAAAATAAAAATTGGACAAAAGTACTAAAGGATATTGCCTTTAGAGCACTACTCTAACAAATTCTCACTTGTACTAAAGCTAATTGACTTTGTATCTAATATCATAGGCGAGTACACAAGAATCAAAATTTGCTTGAGAAAGTGGCTTAGTGAAAGTATCAGCGTTTTTCTGATATATGGGCACTCTCTCTATCTTCACATCACATCTATCAATTATCTCCCTGATCAGGTGATATCTCCTCAGTACGTGGTTGGACCTCTGATGAGATCTTGGTTCCTTGGCTTAAGTAATAGCCCCACAGTTGTTACAGTACAACAATATTACGTCTACTATGTTAGGAACCACTCCAAGTTTCATGACTTCTTGATCTAAACAACTTCTTTTTTTGCCACTTCCGCAGCTGCAATGTACTCTAACTGTTCCACAGCTGTAGTCGTCTCTTGTTTGAAACTCTTCCAACTGATTGCTCCACCATTCAGTGTGAAAACATAACCTGACTGGAATTTGGAGTCATTCTGGTCAGATTGAAGTCTGGCATCTGTATCAATGTTAAGAATACCGTACCGAATTTGGTACCGGATTGAGTTCTGGTACGGTACTGTACTGGTATCGGTTAATACCGGGTACCTTTTCGAGTAATTTTTTAAATTTATAAAATAGTCTCTGAATTTTTTTAAAAATTGCAAAATAGTTCATTGTCATATTGTACAGTTGTACTGTATATTTTTAACTTAGTCTCTAAAAATCAAAATAATAAATAATAATCACAATTAATATGAAATAACAATAATTTTCAGATATTTCACATA
>JAOTAY010010893.1:0-15003 GCA_025629805.1 Erythroxylum baracoense
TTTATTCCTTGTATTTATTAAAAATTTTGAAAGGGGGGGCCATGGCCCCCCTTTCCTATAACGTGGTTCCGTCTCTGGACTCAGGGAACGCAAAAGCCAACCATTAACAGTATCCCAGGTACTATCATGAAAACACAAACTGATGAATCCAAATTTTAGTAGCTACATATAAAAACTTAAAATTTTCAAATATATAATTCAAAATATAACATGAACCATTTTCAAGCCATTTTATTATTTCATCACCTTGATCTCTCACATCCAAAGTGATGAGCCAAAGACTACGAAGTCCAGAGTAAATTTTTCTGAGAGTTCTCATTTCTCCAATACGTTGTTGAGGACTTTATCATTCGTTCAATTTCAAGCCTTCAACGTTTCAATACCGGGTACGTCTCGAACCTTATATAACAACTTCCGAAACCAAACCATCCAGTTGATTTATCATGATCATCGTAGTTTCGAAACCTAGAAACTGCTTTAGTAAGACACCTTCTGCAACCAGCTTTGGAAAGATCCCTTGTGCATTGAGCCAAACCGTAAAGCTTTGAATTTCCCACCTTTATCTCTCCGGTACCAAATAATTTGAAGCCGGTACCTGCTTGCCTCACCAATTGCCTTAGCAGCTGGTCTCTGTTTTCTGGAAATTGTGGCTCGTTCCTTACTTTGTTAAACTTATTGTAGTGAGAATAGTAGCGCACGGTGTTAACTTGGCCAAAGAAATCATCGGACGAGTACTTCAACATACATTCATCCAACCAAATGACTGCAGTTATACTGGAAGGGCAGAGGTTCTTGATCTCATCGCTTGCCTCTATGAGACATGCTTTGCAATCTTTAGCGTTGATATCACCTCTGCAAAGAGCGAGCCCGTGAATTTTGTTATAAATCCCACCAACAGTATTTTGGCCATAACCCTTTTGAGGGCATTCATCTTTGAGACGACTCGTAATCTCGTTTATGCTTGATCTGAATTGGCTCTTTCCAAAGAATCTCAACTTTGGGGAGCAATCGTGTTCAATTGTTTTTAATCCAAAAACAGGCTGCAGAAGGATAGCAAATGATAGAAGATAAAATGACAAGGCTGTTTTAGAGGAAGACATAGCTTCAGTGAACAGTACGGTTGCTTGTATGGGGCCTCTGGTAAAACATTTTATAGGGAGCGACACCGATCGTGGTACATAACGCACAGGTTCCAATTCTTAAACCAACGTTCCAATCCTTTCTGACAAGATTCTTCCGAATGTCAAGACTCAAGAGTTGTTCTCTTCTCGTAAATGAAACACAATTAATTATTCGCAAAGATGGTCCTTATTTTGCTTGACTATAATAGTATTTATTTCACTAATTCTGCTTCTTCTTCTTCTTTTTTGACAAATGAGAAGATTTTACGAATCAAAATGTCTGAAAGCAGAACTATAACCATCGCTGTGGCAAGGAAGAGCCAAAAGTTAACGTAACTGAATGAATCAAGCCAAAAACAAAGTATATCATCATTGAGATAAGGTAAAAGAAGAGACATGATAGAAGACGACTTCCAAACCTAAAATATTTGTTTAATAGAATAAAAAAATTATAAATACCTAATCTTTTAATTTTTTTTTATTTAGTAGTTAACTTGATTCATTTTATGATGGCTAGTCACCTCTTTCTAAAATAATTACCCCTCCATGTTGGATCTTGCTCACCATACCAAGTTCTCTACTGTAACCTTCGTTTCTTTGACATCCTCTTCTCTTTTCTTCAATTTATTACCTCTACTTTCCTGTTAGCTGATCCACTTCTATCCTCCTATAAGGTGATAGCAATCATCACCTATGTTAGCTCAAGGTTTAGATTTAACGATTTTAATGATGACTATATAATATTTTAAAATTGAAATTATATTTATTTTCTTGAATAGATAACGGTATTTTTTAAAGGAAATAAAATAGTAGAAAAATTACGAAACTTTTCTTATTAACATCCGGGAGGATCTTGCCTTTTCGAACAATTAGCTCCAGAAATTTTTGTTCCAGCATAAATGATATTGAAAATCCAAAGTCAACTCAGAATTAAGTTGAAGCAACGACTAGTTGAAGAAATTAACTATTTAAAGAATAGCAACAACATTTGTGAAGTAATGAACATACACAAACTTTCAAAACATTTGAGCAGCATCTATATTCTTGAGAGTCACATCATTCTTATTGTCCCTTAGAAAGTGAATTTACTCTATCAAGAGAGAAATTATTATTTGAGAACTTAATTTTGATTTTACATTTTATTTTTTATGAGCTTTAGAAGCTTGTTATACACTTTGAGTATGGAAGGTTGGAGAACCTTGAAAAATATGTACTTGTGAGCTTAGAGAGACTCGTCAAATTTAATACTTGGATTCTTATAGTGAAATACTCCAGTCGAATACTTGAGGACTAGACGTAAGCTTGGTTGTTAGTCGAACCAATATAAATCTACTATGTCATTCTTTCTCTCTTCGTAACTTTTAAATTTTTGTGTTATAAGTTTGTGTTTTCAAGAGGCTCTTTCATTTTTTTTTCAGTAGGCTCTTTCTGTTTCTATAAAGCAAGAGGATCTTTTCACTTTAAGCGTCATCAAGCTCCTATCAATTAATAGGCTTATCTCTATTTAAGCTCTACTAGGTTCCTATCGATTGACAGGTTCCTTTTTTTTTGGCGTGAATAGGATCCTTTCGATTAATAGACTTCTTTTGTATTTTAAATAACTAATAGGATCTTTTCTTTTTAAACATTGACAGGTTCCTTTTGAAGGTTAATAGGACTTTTCCATTTATCAACCCAGTTTAAGGAGGATTTTAAAGATTTAAAATACCTTGCAATTTTTTTCACACACGATTCACCCCCTCTTACGTGTGTTTGCCTCATCAACCTGATTCTTCACCTCATATTCTCGAGCTTTATTGGTAATTCTTAACTCTAATCCTTTCTATAATTGTATTGGTTAACTTTATTTTTTTATCTTTTCTTCACTTCCTATTCAACCTCTTTCACTTTCTTTAGCATTATTTCTTTCCACCTTTACTTTTTAGGAACTAACATTTAACTTTCACATAATCTATTCTTTTCCCTTTTTTTTAAATAGATGGAACTCCCTAGAGCAATGTTAAATCATATGCTCCCTAAAGCCTAATAAAGGAATGACTTCTCCTACTCATCCCACTTTTGATTCTCAATAAGTTTTTGATAACATGAACAAATTGATAAGCATATTTAGGAAAAACATGGTATTAAGTTGTTAGTGACGTTTTTCTAGCTAACTAGCTTTCGTTATTTCCCTCCCCCAAGCAATGAAGGGCAATTCATAGTCACTTTACTGAAAAAAATTTGAAGCAAGGAGCAGCTAAGTGGAACTCATCCCTAGTTAACTTTTTTGTTGATAGAAGTCCTACTTTCCTGTCTATTCAATATTGGACCAATTTTCATTAAAAAAATAAGGAAAGTCTAATCTACTCTCAGAAGATAACCTTATATAATTTACTTTCTCTTCAGTCACTGAAGCTCATAAACTTATGGAGGATGGTCTATGGCACCTCGGTAACCAACTGATTTTCTTACAATTTTGGCAACCTGGTTTAAGGCTTGAAACCATCAAAGTTTAGAGTGTTCCCTTTTGATTAACTTCCATAACGTTCCCCTTGAATATTGGACCATTAAAGGTCAAGGCTCGCTAGCAAGTTACATTAGAAAATCGTTATGCATGGATGAAACCGTTGCAAGGAAGAAGTGAATATGTTATGCTGGAATCTGTGTCAGTATCATGTTATCTAAAGAGCTTCTTAATGAGATTCCTGTTATGAGCCTAGGAGCTGATAATAAGTTATGGGAAGAAACTATTAATATACCCCACTAGTGGAAACTCCCATCCAAACCATAAGAGAAAGTTTGGCAAGCCACAATTAAACTCTTCACCATTGAGCCTTCTTAGGAATTAATGGGACTTAAAGAAACTGAGCAGCAGGTCAAATTACTTATAATGATGCTAAAGATACTACACTTACAGCTGAGCACCTAGAATTCCCAACCTCGAGTATGGGTAATTCCCAAGCTACTATCTCTGTAACACCTTCGGAAAAGGACGAAGACCATACAATATGTTGTAATGGAGATTCCCTCAATTCAAGGCATTGATCCTAAAATAACTACACCTACCTTCCCTGTGACTAAACTTGAGACCCCAACGGTTCCACGTCTTATTGAATCTCCTAATGTCAACACCTTAGCTGATGTACCATGCCTCAAGGTAGAAATCCAATGTGAACTGTTTCAAACTGTGAATCGAAGGAGATCAAAAAGAGACAAAGAGTAATGCCTCATTGATCCATCCACCTAATTATGTCCATCCTCATTTGGAATGTGCGAGGGATTAATTGTCCCTCTAAACTTTTAGCTTTAAATGATTTTGTTCTACTTGAAAAACCTCTACTTGTTACCTTAAAACTAAAATAAAAGCTAAAAACCTTTGTAAGCTTCACATTTTGGGGCCTCAATGGAGCCTTCTCTCGAACCATTCAAGCAATGTCTTTGGCAGAATCATTATTAGCTATAATAAAGATGAACTCAGGGTCAACTTGTTAGGTTCTAATAAATATGTCATGCATTTGCACTTGCTTTTCTTCCAGGTAAATGTTGAGATAATTGCATCCTTCATTTATGCAAGCAATTATGGCTTCCAATAAAAAAGTTTATAGAATGACTTATGCATCTTTGGTAGCAAGTGGTAACTTTAATTCAATCCTCTATTCCACTGAAGCTCAAGGCCACCACAACTTAAAAAAACCATTATGATGATTTTAAAGAATGTGTTTATGACATTGGAGTGACCGATCTCACATTCATTGGACACTTGTTCACTTGGTCTAATAAACAATCCTCTAATTGGCACATCCGAATGAAGCTCGATCGTAAACTTGTCAACGATACCTAGCTGTCTAAATTCCCCAACAACTTTGCTTAGTTTATAGACCCCTTATTCTCAGATCATAAACCTATTATTGTGGCCAATCTATTCCAGCAACTTAGTTCTATATCCCTTTTCGATTCAATAACTATCATGTTTGAGATTTAGGATTGCCTAAGGCTTATTGATGGGGAGCTGAATCCTATTGAATGGGAACTAAGCAGCAGTCACTAAGCAGTACTACTGCTCCCAAAAGCTCAAGTTCATTAAATAAAAGCTCAAACGCCTGAAATCTATAAAAGGCTTTACCTCATCGGATCTCTAATATACCAAGTCACCGCTTGAAAAAATTCAATCCAAACTTGCCGCAACTCCTTCTCGGTGCTCACTAATGGTCAACCTACTCAATTCTTCAAGGCTGCTAGAGGCGTTCGACAAGGGGATCCCCTATCTCGATATCTTTTCTTCCTAAACATGGAAATCCTCAACTTTATCACTCAACAAGAAATGCAGCTCAATCCTAAATTCAGCTATCACTCTAAATGTAAAAAAATTGGTTTAACTAACCTTGGTTTTGCATATAGCCTTCTCCTATTTTGTAAAGGTCATATAGATTCCATTAGCACTTTTATGAAGGACCTTATCAAATTTAACAACTTCTCAATGCTGCAAATCAATCTCAACAAAAGCAATTTTTTCTCTCAAAGAAAGCCTCAGCTCACCGACAACAAATTGCTCACTAAACTAGCGTGAAATCATTTGATCCCTCTCTCATGTAGTTGGGACTCCTTGTGATTGCTAGACACCTCACAAATCTGGAATGTCTACCTATTATTGAGATAATTCAAAAACAAATTGGCTCTTGGGTCAACAAAACTCTTTCTTATGTAAGAAAATTACAGCTCATTAAATCTATACTTAACTCCTTACATATTTATTAGAGCTCTCACATCTTTCTCTCCCAAATCATTATTAAAACTATAAAGCGATTGTTTAAAAACTTCCTTTGGAGTCATCCGGATGGCTCTAAGTGTATGCTTAAAGTCAAATGGTCCGATCTATGCCTTCCCAAAGAGGAAGGTGGATTACATATCTCATTTATTAGCAGTATGGCAATTTGTGTCCAACAGGTAATGCATCATTAAGTAAGTCAATTAACATGTCAAAAGACTTATTACTCCATTTATTATAAACCTTCAAATGCAATAACTTCATAACCAACGAAACCTGTGAGAATTTCGACCACCATGGATATAATTCTTCTTAAGCAACTTTTAATAACTTCCTAAAATTATCTTCTGTAATACTACTAATTATGTTAGGCAAACCAATTTCATTCATAGTCTCTATATAATTCTCATAATCCTCTAACTTTTTACAAATCCCATCATCACCATCGTCATTAATATCAAAATCTTCTACATCATTATTATTACTATTGTCAACACCTGTATCAACACTTCTACTACAACTTTCTTCTGAACGTTCACTATAACAAAGCCTTGGAGTTTATAATTTATCTATACCTATTAGTAAGTGATTATATACCTCATCTTGTCTTTGAATTTTCATATTTAAGAAATCTATGTGTGGACAACGAGTACAACATTCTACACCCATTTGATCTCTTACAAATTGCATGAAACTCTTAACTCCTTCTAAGTATTTAGTTGACCATTTTTTATGAGACTTCTAACTTTTTTCTATGTTGCTATACAATTAAAATTAAATTACTCAATTACTAAATGCAATTTCAATTCTAAATAACATAATCATGAATCAATACAAGTTGACATACTAAGTTTGATAACTTAAAAAACACAATGGTAGGTGGCATTGTTAGAACATATGAATCGAGAAAGGGTATTCTCACTATAACTCTTAGGCTTATGGAATATTTCACCGATAAGTCTCATTGGAGCTATATGATGCGTTTCCAACCTATATACCATTCTAGGGGTTTATTATGCAAAGGATCATCCATAAGAGATTAAACTCATTCCATATGCAGTAGATACTTATATTATTCACACATCTACTCATTAATGATTCTAAGAATATTCCAAACAATAACACAAAACCATGACCTCCTTTGCATTCACACAAAACCAAAACACTAATACTCGTACTATTAAAGCAAAAGATAAGGTAGACATTAGTTGTACGACTTACCTGGACGAACAAACAAACAATCATAGACTACAAAGAAGAAGGGTGAGGTTGGACGATTATCGACACTCTTTAACACAAAACAAGGCCTGCAAAAGAGAAATTTTCGTATTTAATATAATACACTTGTTCAATAGTTTTGTATTTATATCTTTTGCATGCAATGTCGTAATCTCAAAAACATATTATGCATAATAAAGTCAATGTTACGTAAGTGAACATTAATAAAGAAATTTCCTAATTATGGTGTACAAGATTAGGTCATATCTCCACTAAAAGAATGAAAAACTTGTTAATAATGATAAACTAACTAGCCTTTATTTTAATTGTTTTTGTGCTTATATTGATTGCTTTAAAGGAAAGAAAATAAATGTATGTACTGAAAGTGCAACTTGATGTAGAGAGATTCTTGAGATTATACACACAAATATATGAGACCATTTTCCATTCATTATTTAAATGATCAAAGATACTTAATCTTATTCATATATGATCATTTAATGATTATGTATCTTTATCTTTTGAATAACAAGCCACATGAATTAGATGCCTTGGAAGTTTTCAAATTACAAGTAAAGAATTAAAAGGACCAAATAATTAAGATTGTAAGATCTGATAAGAGTTAAGAATAATACATAAAGATGAGACAACATAAGGGCTTATTTGGTATGCTTAGTCAAGAGGAAGGCATTATTTCATAGTATACAATGTTATACACATCATGTAAAACCCATTATGTAAAAAATGAAATAGAAAGACGAAATCGTACCCTTCAGGATATGGTGATATTTCCATTTAGTTTATGGAGTAATTCTTGAAAATTACAATACAATGTATTTTTTAAATAGGATTTTTCAACATCCATTCTTAAAATTCCTTTTAAGATATGGAATGGAAAAATCAATATTCAGGTTCAATCAACTCATTTTGTATGTATTACACAAGCCACCATCTTCATTATTATCACACAAAACTATCACCATCAACCAAAATACAACACACATTGACACAACACAAAAACCCATTCTATTACATCACCCAAAAAATATAAGCACAACAACATTGACAAAACATAAAACTGGGGGGTAATGAAGAATACATAACAACACTTACCTCAAAGAACAACGAAGAAGACAAAGGAATGAAGACGACACGATGGTGGGAAGAAAGGTAGAAGAAAAATGAAGCTACGTGCGGGGGAAGAAGAAATGCTTCTTCCTTTTCATTTAAATAGGAAGTAAATGACGTCATTTGTGTAGCACCCCACTCCCATCTTACACGTGCCCATACATCCATTGGACATTTGAGCACATGCCCGGTGGAAGCAATGGGCTAGAGCAATCACATTACTTATTATGGCATCATAATTAAAAACGCAAATACTCAATATCTAAAACTCAAGTCCTCATTCTCATTTCATAAAAGGTAATGTACATTGTAGCTTTACACTATATGATCCATATATATATACACAACATCAAAACTATAAGAGTCTACTACTCTTTTACACAATATACATAAAAGAGGAATTATACAAAAATCTATCTAACTTTTCAATCTCAACTGACTGACGTTTGAGTAATTTCTTGAGTCCAAAAACATAAGAACTATTCTTTGTCTAGAGTGCCTTAGCAGCTAAGTCACGTCTCTCGTACCTGAAATTTAATGTTGTAATTTTGCTAAGTTTTGCGAACTCAGTGAGCAAGCCATCATCAATATGCTCACTTATATCACATAACGTAACAATTCATATTCAAGTCATATAACCACATAATTCACATCACTTCATTAATCATCTTGTTCATTCAAAGACAATTTTGTTCATTTATTTCACATTTCACATTCAGAATAGTTTATACAACTCAATTTAATCATTCATATAATGCATATCAAATTATATGTGCAATGCTCGTGAGACTCATTTTTAATTATTACACTGTTATGACTCCATTGTGGATATCGGGCTCATTAATAACTATCCCATATATGTTGGGAATACCAGGCTCATTATATATGGTGAGCTAGAGGCTCTTACCATTTTCTGAGCTTTAAGCTCTTTTTCGTTAGTGACTCTAGTCACAACTGCCTTTATTTTACCATACATTCATGTAATGAAATGCATCAAATCTTATAAATTCAATCAGTCACTTTTCTTCAATTTACACATTCACATTCACAGTTATCATTGGATCTTGGTCCAGCATTTAACTATTAAGTTGAGTACACTTATTTCTATCAAATTCACATACAATGAGCACTTCTAATATGATTTTCATGCAACAAACGCCTCGGACAATCAATATCTGGAATCAATACATTCACAACACATAATAATTCAATACAGAATTTAAACAAAACAATAAATCAATGTGAGACCACCTAGGTTACTTATAGTATGCACCAAATAGTTATTGCCTAGACGTCTCGACAATATCTAGATGTCGTCGCTCTAATTGCTCTTCTATATCATGCAACACATACATATTTACACATTACTAATTTGCACAACCATATTAATACTCAATCATACAAATATGTATATGTGTTATGTATAATGCATGCTCAATGACAACCTTGAGTATATTTCCTTAATTCATATCTCAAGATCATTCATACTTCATAACTCATATATGTCTAATTTAAACTTAAGCTTACACCATAATTATTCAAGATTATTCTAAGTTCATCATTCAATCATTCACTAAGGTTAATCTAACATTATAAGATCATATAATATCCATTTCTCATTCATCTTTACTTAATACACATCATTCATCTTCTTTGAATCACATTAGCATTCATAAGTTCACTTTCATTCTTATAACATCTCCAAATTCCAGATTTGAACACTTGATATTTAACAATCCTTTCTTAAGTTATATCCTCAATCATCACTCTAAACATATCACTCATTTAATCACTTATTGCATTATCAAACTAAATTCATTTCAAGCTTTATTCAAGCCTAAATGCATCATAGGAAAGTACCTAACTATATTTTGTTTCAAAACACACATAAAAGAAGCATATTTCATGTATAGACCAATCCCATGATCGTGGATGACTTCCCACAATTATGGGTTATGAAAATAGAAAGTTTCAGCCCCATTTTGGCATTCCCATAATCATAAACGTATTCCCATTATTGTGGGTTGCTTATGTCTGAAAATCCCAGTAAGGTTCTTCCAATTTTCCAACTTTTCCAACTCCTATAAGTGAAAT
The DNA here is from genome assembly GCA_025629805.1 of Erythroxylum baracoense. Classification (NCBI taxonomy): domain Eukaryota; kingdom Viridiplantae; phylum Streptophyta; class Magnoliopsida; order Malpighiales; family Erythroxylaceae; genus Erythroxylum; species Erythroxylum baracoense. Next base: position 10,306 of record JAOTAY010010893.1, read on the forward strand.
CCAAAACATCTTATCCTTAATCGATCATTTCTAGCTTATTTCCTCATCATTTCCTCTTCATTCTCACCTCCATTTCAGCTCAATATCAATCACAAACAAATCATAATCTATGAATGATCATGAACACCAAAAACAAAGCATTCATACATACATATTCATCATCAATATTTCAGCACACATTTTACTCCATTATCACATTCATTTCACTTCTAAAGTATCACCTTTATTCACCTCATTTCAAGACACCACACTACTCCTTTTCTTTAGCTTTAAACTTATTTTAGTTTACCTCTATAAAAACTACCAAAAATTCATGAAATCATCCATTTACTAATCAAAATTTCTGCACTCTTTCCACGTCATTATAAGGATCATTCCAATTCTAAAACAATTCCACAACAACTTATGAAATATTGATCATCATATACGTAGAAACAAGACATGAACATACCTATGTTTCTCATTCACGTCTCAGCATATATACATCCGCATTTTATGATCATTCAACCCCTAACTATCATCATAAAAGTTGTTATTCAACAAACCATAAAGAATAATGCTTTATACTTACTTGTTTAACTTCAAGGTATTCAAATCACACTTAACTGTAGCTTCCAAACATCATACAATCATCCTTATTTAAGGTGGAAGGTTTAGGTCTTTTAGTGACAAATGAAGAAGACAACAAAAATGGAAGTAGCAAGTGAAGATTGAGAGCAAGATTCAATGTTGATAAGGTGAGAGGAGAGTGTTGTAGATGAAGAAGATTGAAGATGATGAAGAAGAAGAAGAAAGCAAGAGTGAAAACAATTAAAATGGTCTTTCAATGAGCTAAAAGAATCATATGTGAGTGTGGCCAGGCAAATGACACTTGTCACTTGCCACTTGTTACCTCCCTATGGTTCTAATTGATTCTCTTTAACAACTAGTCCATTTGTCTCCAATATTTACTCCAATTGTCTCCCAATTTTCTATGACAATTGTCATTAAATCCTAAAGCAATTTGCCAGTTATTTCCATTACCATTCGTCACTTATTTCTACTACCATAAATCAATTATCCTGCCACTTGGCATTTTTTTCCTAGTCCAAATTACCCAGAATTTTAGAAATTTCCTAAATTTCACCAAAAATTCTAAATCAATAATTATTATCACCAAATCCATGTTCAAGACATATAATCCACAATTCACACCATAATCACATTAAAAATCAATTATACCCAGAAATGTCAAATGAGTGCATAAACAATCATTATAATGTGTGCAAAAATCAAATTCACGTGTATGTATGCTTATTTATGCATAAGAATGAAATGCATTTCTGAATTTCTCATTGCTATTTCTCATGTACAGTTATTCTAGGGTTCTAACCCTTAACATAGGAAAACGAGATGTTACAATTGTTACACAACAAATGATATTGTTTTCCTTCTATTTTTTTAAATGTTTCAACATCGCCAATCTTTTAGAAATGATTGATGGTAATCATCGCGAAATCGTATATTTGACGATGAATTTCTAAAATCATCCCCAAATAGTTATCCTTTGGTGTTTTCGTAAATATTGATTTTTATATTTACCATTTTTGTAATATATAAATTTTATAAAATAGTATTAAATTTATATATAGTAAATAAAGTTTTATGACACAACATAAAATGGTCAAATCCTATATTTTAAAAGACAATAATAAAAAGAATTAATTTATGTAATAAAATTTAATTTTGTGTTTTTAGTTTTATAAGCTTTTAAAATGACATTGTTATTAACTAAATTTATTTTCAGACTTACAATCATTCTCAATAATATTAAATTTGATTATTAAGAATATGATATTAATATTCAATATTGATTTCCATTTTTTACTATATTGCAATTATTTTTTAATTACATTGCAATAAATATAAATTTTTTTGGTAATTAATATAAAATTATATTAATGCCATTTCCAAAGATCAAGTCGAATGGTAATGGCCCACCATTTCATGACAGTTTTTTGAATCGACGTCAAATGGTAACTTTTTTTGAATTATTTGAAAATGACATTGTTTTGTTTAACTACAAATGATAATGTTTTCTACTAGTTTACTAACACTAAAATGAACCTCTCTTCATTTTCGTGTCAGCTGACATATTTCCTTTTTGTTCACCATGCAATACGTGTAGTCCCCTTTGTTGTGGTCAACTCCTATCTTATGGTCATCACCATCGAAGAAGCGTTATTACCTGTGTCGGTATTGTTCTTCTTTTCTATTTCTAAGAATCCTTCTTCTTATGCTCTATTTTACTACTACATTACGGAGTTTACGTGAGTTTTGTGTTCTACTTATAGTGTATGGGTTTTTGTTTGTGTTTGTGTTTGTGTTTGTGTTTAGAAGATGCTGGTTTATGTTTCTATGTTCGATATGTATATATTGACCTTTTTTTTTACCGTCCATGTTTGTTTGATGAAAGCCTCCTAACTGTTAGATGAAATGTTTGTTAGAGAATGAAGGCTACTTTTGCAATGGATGTTTATGTACATATTTACCATATGATTGCTTTTACACAAATTCTCTACCACTTATAGTATATAAATGTGTCCATCAAAATGACTTTATTTCAACTAGTAATAAGGTTATAATTAGACTTAACAATTAAAAGTGAAATGGTCAAAACAAGAAATATTAGCAAGGCATCAAAACATATAGGTAACAAAGGTATAAGTTCAAATATTTTGTTTAGCTCACTTGCGAATGGGTAATTACTTCATATGAAGAAATATTTTGATCACATTGAATTTTTTGACTGTTACCTTTCTTACTAGTGTAGGGTGTCGTAATACTAAAAAAAATAAACTAGACTTATTACTATAGCAGTGGTGAGTCTAAGTTGATCCCAGAGAGATTAATTCCAATTACTTTCCTAAATTCTACAAATATGTAAAACATAGGGGATTTGGATCGATACAAATTAGAAAATAACTTAAAATTAAATATGTAGAAACAACTCAATCTAAACAATAGCAAAGCGATAAAATTGATTAATGGTTTGTAATTTGATTCTTTGATTTAATCTTAGCCTAAGCATAATTTCACATATGTCATTTAATTATCATCTTCACACCTCTCTTTACATTATTGATCTTGAATTAACAACAAGCTCTAATAATTTTGATTTTTCCTTATGTTATAGTTAATTAAGAAGAGCTCGTTAATTAACCCTAGAAATAGCTTTCTAAGTTTAATTGGATAGCTGCAATATGATTGAGAAAAATAGACCAATTTAAGCATTAATCACACAAACTCATATTATTTAACTTATATTACATTATCCATAACGATTTAATACCGTTAGTTGTCATATATGAGTTCAAACATGACTATTACGTATCGTATTAAAATTTTAGCAATGGGTTTTCATGAAAAATGATTCAACATAGCATCAAAAGCATTTTTACACAATCCCCAATCATTAATCTCAAGATAACATAAATCGTCCGAAAAAGAGGGAAAGAAAATGACATAAAATGACGTATGCTTAAATGTGCTCCTTGACATCAATTACACATCTAAACTGGCATAGGGTGGGTTAGCCCTCCATCTTCTCCCTCAAGTCCAACCATCAACCCTCCATCTTCTCCATCAAGCTCCAACCATCAGCCAAGAATCTACCCATTATTGTTAAGAACTGATCACAAAATGAAGAAGAATGTATCTGCTCATTTTCTGGCCGAAAACTCATTTTTAATTTCTAAGAATGACGAAGAATGAGTTGTTCGATTATGCTCACACTCCACTCTTTTGCTCCAGCTGACACCTATCTTGCTCTAGCTGTCACACCATGAGACAAATAGGAGGTCTGATCATTTTTTTCCCACAAAAAAACCCTCCAGCTATCACACATACATTTTCTTTCTATCTTCCAAAGCTAGGTTAGAAAAATGAGACAGCTATGTTAAATGGATAGTTGGCTTTTTTATTCCCTACTCTCTCACTTCTTCACTTTTTCTTTTATCTTCTCTCCGTTATTCCTCTCCTAACAGTCATATATGTCATTCCTCGTGTATTCCAAAAGCTAGGTTTTAAGGAAACGGAACAGGTGGCTTCTTGGTAACATGATGCATGTGACTTTTGTCCTCCATGTTACAGCCATCCCACATTTTTTTTATAATCAAAACTAGGTTTTAATGTGATAGCTGGCTCATTCTTACAATTCATGTCACAAAATTGGCAGCGTGAGGTGTCATCCTATCTTATGATTCATGTAACATTTTAATTGTTACATCCGTGAGACAATGGTCACGACTGTAACATTTTATTTAAAATGTTACACGTGCATGCAATTCATTTAATTTTTTAGTCATGAGCCACAATACCTCACTCTCAATTTTCATGCTCTATCTTCTCTCCTTTTCTTGTAATCTTCTTTTTGTTCTTGCTCCATGAAGACAAGAGAGTATAAATATTGAGAGGATGGCTCAATTAGTGTGCTTTCACTTCACTTTATTTGTTATGCTTCCAAATCATACCTAAAATCAAATATGAACTAAAGTGAGTGTCTTAAACATTTTAAGTGTAACATCCTATTACCTATACGGGTAGAACAGTTATTTATGAGACATTTATGTGACTTAAGATAAATGTAACACCCCATTACCCTAGGATACGTACCGGAACGCCCGTAGGTCATTCCGACACATAACCTAAGATAACGAA
>JAOTAY010010921.1:0-14998 GCA_025629805.1 Erythroxylum baracoense
TTTGCAAGAACCCACAAAGACCAAAATACCCCTCCTTCTTAAACTTAAACTCCAATCTCTTTAGTGAACTTCCCAAATTACCCTTACAAGAACATGTTCTTTCAATCTCAATTAACACCATATGCTTCCAAAAATAAATCTCAATTTCTCCATTTAATAACTTCAATCTTAAAAAAAAATTATATCCCCAAAAATTATAATTAAAGCCTAATCACAATAAAATAATAAAATTATCCCAAACATATTGAAGAAGAAATCGGGGTCCAACAATTCACAACTTAAGCTTTTTCCAGGTAAATTGTGTTCCCGTTGCATTAGCCCTTTTGTTATTGCTAATGTCTTTTTATAGGGTGCAACTGAAATTGAAAGCTTACAAACAAACAAGAAATTCAAAGTCAATGGTCATCGAATGAAACCATGCTATGAGGGATTCCACGTGGAGGATGTGGAAATGATAGGGTTGGAAAACCCTATCTATGAAGAATAAGCAACAAAGAGTCGAGCAAACAATAATAAACAAAGGCGCCACTTAGGAGGTAACCCAAGGAAAGTTAAATTCTGTCATTTACATTTCCACTTTTATTACTTTTGTGAACTACTCCTTTCTTGCATTTGATTTTAAATTGAGGACAATGTACGTTTTAAGTGTAGGGGTAGGGTATGCTAGTTGTTGTGCATGTTTTTGAGCTAACTATGGCTTATGTGGCTTCTTAGGCAGTTTTCAAAAAAAAATTCTTATTTTCTATTGCTTTTAAGATTATGTAGTCATAATTAGAGCGTGAATTGACTATAAAAATACATAGCAAAATTTGGCATGTACTTTTGCTCTTGTGATTAGTTAATGTGCATTATTCTTAGTAGAGCGATGACTAGTGGTAGACAAAAACTAGTGAGATTTTAAGCCATATTAGACTAACACATTCATATCAGTTTCACTGTTTTGTTTGTTAAGAGTGACCTTCATGACATATACATCCTTACTTTATGTTGAATTTCTATTCGAGACCAAATTATTTATCACATGCATATTTATGAAAATGATTTGGCATTCTTTGTCAATTATAAGCTACATTAGCCAAATAGCCTACCTATTTATGTGAATTTCCCTTGATATATTAACCTTTTCTTTTGTATAAACCACGTTACCTCCACCTAACCAAATGTCCTACCCAAGCTTTAAAGTTAATGGAGCATATGTTAATTCTTGATGAATGTTATTGTGTAAAAGTCTAAGTGTGGGGGTATGCTTACATGTGGGTTGGTTAAATTTGTTAAAATGTCATGTTATGAATCCTATGTTGGTGTAGCCTCTTTCAAATTTATATTTGAAAAAAAGAAAAAAGAAAAAATGTTTAAATAAAAAGTATGAAGGAGGCAATGCAATTATTGTGAAAAGTTATTAATTAATAGTTTATCCTCCTTAAGTTGTAATGGTTGGGTGTTTGAGTATATGGCATATAAAGAGGATGTTGGATGGAGCATTTCATTATGTTATGTTCATATAGTTTATGATATGAGAGCTGAATTGAGTTGTGATACATAATTGGTGCATTATTCATAACTGACGGTACCTAGTTGTAGATAAATGCTAACTTGTGCGTTTGATTTTTCATTAAGTGTTACTTTTGCTTCACTAGCTTAATGGCTTTCAAACTACATTAACTAAGATGCATCCCACCTTACCTTAGGCCACATTACAATCCTAAAAAGTCCTTTGATTCATGATTATGCGTGTGACTTCCAATGATGGAGAAATGAAAAAATATGCAAAAGTTGTGGGTTGTTGTGATCATGAATGGTGTTTGAGTGTACCCATGGAAATATCTTGATTAAACACCTTTTGTCCACGTCTACCTCTAAGTTACTCAGTTTCTAAGGGTGATAAATGTTAATTGATCATGAGTAGAAGCTTTGAATGTTGAGTTATTGCTATAGGTTTTTAAATCATTCATCTTTAGTTATGATTATCTATTCTTAGAAGATTTCAAAAATAAGTAAAAATGATGGATTGTGATTTTGATTTTGACAATTTGCCCGATGATGGTCAAAAGCTAAGTATGGGGAAATTTGATATATGTTTAAATGTTGATCTATTTGATCTACTACACTTAATAATTAATACCTTAGAAATGTTTAGGATGCTCACTTTGATTCATATTTGATTTTATGTACATTTTTGGAAGTGAAGGAATTAAAATGTCTCAAAAGCATGCTCATTGAAGCCTTCTTTTCAATATACTCTTTGTCTTCATGGAGCAAGAATGAGAAATATTGGAGCAAGTAAAGAAAAGAAAATTAAGAATGAGAAGCAATGAAGCAGCTCACATTTGCATGGATTTTGCATGACCATCACATGTCCGTTTAACCATAACATGATATTTTATTCTAGGAGAAGTGTCGAGAATGATGGCTAAATGATGGATGGTGGATAGCTACATATGGAGGGTTGAAGCATGACAACGTAACACTTGTCCATTTATCTTATGAAAAGCCTAGCTACCATATGGTGTTGCACGCAGCTTTTGGATGAAGAAAGGAGGCTAAAACACATGAGTAACATTTTTACAACCATTCCAAATTATTACAACCATGATTTATGTTACCAAACCTATGAAATAGCTCTCTCCAATAAGATTTATATAGACAATTGTCTATTGAAAGATAGTTGTCCATTTGCCACATTTTAACCTAGATTTTGAGTAAAAAGAAGAGAGAGGAGCTATCGGCAGAGGAGAGGGATGAAAACAGGAGAGAAAACGTGAGTGGAGGAGTGGATATTGTGTGAAGGTCGGGTGATGGGAATGGGAGGCTAAACATGTGTGCTTCATCTTTTGCTAGGAAGAAAACATTGCTTGGGAGTGAAGAAAGGGGATGGCAGCTATCCAAAAACTCAACATAACCTAGCTAAGAACATGAGTGGGGCTAGTATGTTGGAGGTGAGCTAGAAAAGGAGCTGAAACAACTATAAGTATAGGCTGAATATATGTTAGTAGAGGCTGAATATACATAAGTGAAGTCAGTGTGTATGAGTGAAGCGGATCAAAAATACATTAACGGGGCTGGTGTTTATGAGTGGAGAACAATATAGCTACTGAATAAGAAAAGAATAGGAAGTTTCAGCTAAAAGGAGGGTGAAAAAAGGAGAGTGAATGGAGAGTTTGGCTGCTGGAAAATGGGAGGAGAAACTTAGACAATAGCAGGCAGTCCACTCTCTTCATCATTTACTCGTCATTTTCTAACTAGAATGGAGGCTATTGGAGTTGGTTCGTGGATATTGGAGAAGGAAATGGAAGGCTAAATCACCTGACACTAATTCAGAGGTAGAATCGAGAACAAGGAGCATATTAAACGTATAGTGTTGTGTATCGTTTTGTACTCTCTTTTCAAATTGATACATTATTTTGTATGGATTGATTGTGTATTTAGATAATGATGGTTTTAATGCTCTATTGAATCATTTTTATGACTACCCATAGCTAGATCTTGAATATGATACGTATTAGTCATATGGAAGATCGTTTGTAGCAACTAACAATATTGAATCTTTAGAAATAATGTAGTTTAAGTTGAATAGTCCGTGTTTGCGTTATTATTACTTAAATTGACTTGTTTTTCTTAATTGTAATGCTATTGTCCGGAAAAACTTAGAGAGCTTATTCTAGGTTTCTCGATAGCTAGGGTTAATTAACGAGCGCTTCGTAATTAACTAAAACTTAAGGAAAAACTGGAATTAATATAGCTTGATATTTATTCACGATCAATAGTCTAAAAGGATAAGTAAAGACGATAACTCAACGACATTTGTGAAATTGTGCTTAGGCTGAGATAAAACTAATGAATCAGTGTTCAATTTATTGATCGACTTTATCATTTTACTATAGTTTAATTTATTTATTTTCATAAATTCAATTTTATTTTATTTTTAATTTGTTTCAAATTTAAAATCCCCCTATTTTCTTAAACAGATAATTTAGGAAAGTATTTGATATTAATCCCTGTGGGATCGACCTAGACTTATCGCTATCTATAGTTTAGTTTAGTTATTTTGGTAACGTTATGACGCGCAATCACTCGTACTCACAAACGTATAACCCAGGTTGGAGGGATCACCCTAACTTGAGTTATGGAGGGACCAGACAACAAAATTATTTCCAAAATCGGTCGCAAGGAATACAAGGATTCCAAGTAAGGCCTCAAGGAACACAAGGAGCTTCCTTGTCTAGTTCAGGTACATCTCTTGATGAGTTTATTAAAACATTTACTGTTAAAAATCTTCAATTTCAACAGAGTCTACAGTAGCAGCTGCAACAGTTCAGCATGGAGTACAAGAATCCCAACAGGAAACAAAATCAAGCATACATAATTTGAAAAACCAAATGGGTTAGATGGCAATAAGGATAAACTACATCGATTCATAAATTAGAGGAAAGCTGTCATCCTAACCCAAGGTGAACCCAAAGAATGTCAGTGTTATAACCCTAAAGAGCGGAAAGGAGATTGAGGGTCTCAAGAGAACTCCACCAAGGATGGCTACTGAGGAAGAGATCGAGAAGGAATTGGGGAAGGAATAAAATATGTCATCTAGTACAAAAGTAAATTTTGAAATCCCCAATATTATTAAGACTAACCCTCACCTTTTTTGAGCAAATTGACAAAACCGAATAATGAGGAGAAGGACAAAGAGATATTGGAGACTTTCCAAAAGTGGAAGTCAACATACCTTTGCTAGAGGCAATTAAGCAAGTACCAAGGTATGCCAAATTTCTTGAAGAGTTGTGTACACACAAGAGGAAATTATGGGGTGATGAAAAAGTAATGATGGGTGAGAATGTGTCTGTGATATTTAGAAAGAAGATGCCTCCAAAATGTCGAGATCTAGGTATGTTTACCATTCCTTGCAAAATTGGGAATACTATGATCAATAGAGTTATGTTAGATTTGGGTGCTTCTATTAATGTGATGCCTCGTTCTATTAATGTTATTTAAATTTGGGTTCATTGAAAGAAACGAGTGTAATCATACAACTGGTTGACCGCACTAATGCTTATCCTAATGGTGTGGTTGAGGATGTTTTGGTGCAGGTGAATAAGTTAGTGTTTCTTGCAAATTTCTATATTATGGATATGAATGATGACACTTCATGTAATCTGATACCTATTTAAGACCGTTTCTTAATACAGCTCAAACTAAGATAGATGTCTGTGAGGGCACTCTCACAATGGAATTTGATGGGAAGTTATTTCATTTCAATATTTTTGATGCCATGAAATATCCTCCTGATGATCATTGTGTATTTTTCTATTGATGTGAATGATCCTTTGGTACAGGAAATGTTTAAATTAAGTTGTAAGGATCATTTGGAAACAGTTTTGACTAAAGATGTGGAAGTAGAAGCCAATACTGACGTTGAGATAGGAAAAGAGCCTATGGAAATTACAGCTGCTTTGGAATTATTGGAAAACTCTCTAAAAAGATATGATTTGGCTTCTATAAAACTATATGAATCTCACCAGAAGTTGTTACCTTCTGATGTGCAGACACTAGAATTGGAATTAAAGCCACTCCTTACATACCTAAAGTGTGCCTATTTGGAAGATAAGCAGACTCTACTAGTTATCAATTCGGTGGAGTTGACTTCAAATCTAGAAGAGATGTTGGTTCGAATGCTGAGAGAGCATAAAAAGGCCATCAAGTGGACTATCGCAAATATCTAAGGGATAAGCCCTTCTATATGCATGCACCGTATTTTGTTGGAGGAGGATGCAAAATTCACAAGGCAAGCTTAGTGTAAGCCGATTCCTCCAATGATAGAAGTTGTGAAGAAAGAGATGTTAAAGCTTCTCGATGCTGGGGTGATCTATTCGATTTTCAATAGTAAGTGGGTAAGTGTTGTCCAGGTGGTTCCAAAGAAATCTAGAATCACCATTGTGACAAACCAGGAAGGTGAGTTGGTTCCCACCCAAGTGCAAACCGGGTGGCGAGTATGTATTGATTATCGAAAGTTAAATTCTACCTCTTGTAAAGATTACTTTCCTCTTCCCTTTATTGATCATGTGCTTGAGAGATTAGTTGGCTATGATTATTATTGCTTTCTAGATGGCTTTTCAGGTTATCTTCAAATCCCAATCGCACTGGAAGATTAGGAGAAGGCCTCATTTACATGCCCATTTGGGACGTTCAGTTATTAAAGGATTTCATTCGTATTATGTAACGAACCCGCTAAGTTCCAAAGCTGTATGATAAACATTTTTTTTGAATATGTTGAGAAGATTATTGAGGTATTCCTCGATGATTTTAGTGTGTATGGATCTTCTTTTGATGAATGTCTTGAGAATCTTTCCATTATCTTGGAACGATGTATAAAAACTAACCTTGTGTTAAAATGTGAAAAAATGTCATTTTATGGTGGATTAAGGTATAGTTTTAGGTGATGTGATATCTCTTAGGGGTATTGAAGTAGACAAGTCTAAAGTTGATCTTATTTCTTCTTTACCTTACCCCTCTACTGTAAGAGAAGTGCGTTCTTTTCTTGGGTATGCAGGTTTTTATTGAAGATAGCCACACCACTATAGAACCTTCTACAACAAGATGTCTCCTTTGAGTTCGACGAGAAGTGCAAGGAAGCATTCAACAAAATTAAGGAGGTTCTAACATCCCCACCAGCGATTCAACCGCCATATTGGAACCTACCTTTCGAGATCATGTGTGATGCAAGCGATTATGCAATGGGGGCAGTTCTAAGACAAATAATGGGAAAAGCTTTGCGTGCAATCTACTATACTTCAAGGAATTTAAACCAAGCATAATGGAATTATTCCACTACTGAAAAAGAACTCTTATCTGTGGTTTTTTCTTTGAAAAAATTTCGATCGTATTTACTTGGTGCAAAAGTGATTGTTTATTCTAACCATGCAGCTTTACGATACTTGCTCACAAAGAAAGAAGCAGAACCAAGGTTGATCAAATGGATTCTCCTCTTTGAAGAATTTCACTTGTAGATCAAAGATAAGAAGGGGGTAGAAAACGTGGTGGCAGAGCATCTCAGCCATTTGATAAAGGAAGAAGATGATATCCCTCTACGAGAAACCTTTCTGGATTAGCAATTATTTTCTACCAATGTGACACCCCCATGGTATGTAGACATTGTCAATTTTTTAGTTACTAACGAATTACCTATTGGTTTGTCAAAAGCTCAGAGGGATAAGCTACAAAGTGGAGTGAAGTATTACATATGGGATGACTCATATCTTTGGAGGCACTGCGTAGATCAAGTTATTAGGAGGTGTGTACCAAAAGATAAAACATCATCAATCTTAGTCTTTTGTCATTCGTACGCGTGCGGAGGACATTTTGGAGTGAAAATGACAACTCATAAAGTTCTGGAGAGCAGCTTATACTGGCCAACATTGTTCAAAGATGCATATACCTTCTGCAAATCCTGTGATAGATGCCAATAGTCAGGTAACCTGTCCTGTAAGGATCAATTGCCACAAACCTCTTTTCTTTTATGTGAAAATTTTGACGTTTGGGACATTAATTTTTTGGGACCTTTCCCTTCGTCTTTTGGCTTTACTTATATATTACTTGCAGTTGATTATGTTTCTAAATGGGTGGAAGCCAAAGCCACCTGGACTAACGATGCAAAAAATGTTGTAGATTTTGTTAAGGCTAACAATTTTTCTAGGTTTGTGATACCAAAAGCCATCGTTAGCGACAAAGGAACCCACTTCTGCAACAGGGTGATGGAAGCGGTGTTTAGAAAATATCACATCATGCACAAAGTTTCTACTGCTTACCATCCCAAACCAACGGGCAAGCTGAAGTCTCAAATCGAGAAATCAAGTTAATCCTAGAGAAAACCATGCAGCCTAATAGGAAGGATTGGAGCGTACGACTGGAAGATGCTTTATGGGCCTATAGGACGGCTTACAAAACACAAATTGGGATGTCGTCGTATAAACTAGTATTTGGGAAACCATGCCATCTTCTGGTAGAATTATAGCATAAAACATATTGAGCTATTAGAAGATGCAACATGAATTTGGATGATGTGGGAGTGCAAAGGAAGTTATAGCTTCAAAAGTTGGAAGAGGTGAGGAATAAGTCATATCAAAATGCAATGATATGTAAGGAGAGGACAAAAGCTTTTCAAGATAAGATGATTTCGAGGAAAAGCTTCTCGTTGGTCCAGAAAGTGTTACTATATCATTTCGAACTCAAATTCTTTCCAAGTAAGTTATGTTCCCATTAGATTGGTCCGTTTGTTATCACTTATGTCTTTCCTTTTGGTGCAATAGAGATACGGAGTCTCAAAACTGACAAGACATTTAGAGTGAATGATCATCGGTTAAAGCCATATTATAAAGGCTTCCAAACGGAGTATTTAGAGGTGTTGATATTGAACGATGTGACTGGTGTCACTTGATGCACGCAACTGGAGATCGAGCCAATGACAATAAACACAGGCATTGTTTGGGAGGCAACCCGATGGAAGTCAATTTCTGTTTCTTTACGTTTTCATAATTGCTATTTTTTAAAAAATGCTCCATTTCTTGCATTTGATGTCACATTGGGGACAATGTAAGTTTTAAGTGTGGGGGTGGGGATCTTAGTTTTTATGCATGTTTTTTAGCTTAATTGTTGCTTATGTGACTTAGGTGGCTTTCAAAATCAAACAATCAAAATAAAATTTTCTTGTTTTCTATTTATTTTAAGATTATTTAGTCATAATTAGAGTGTGAATTGACTAGAAAAGTTCATGGCAACCTTAGCATATTCTTTTGCTCTTGTGATTGGTTAATGTGCATTATTCTTAGAAGAGCACTGACTAGTGGCAGACAAAAAGCAATGAGGTTTTGAACCATATTAGACTGACATATTCATATCAGTCTCACTGTCTTTTGTTATGTGTGACCTTTATGACATATGCATCCTTACTTTGCATTGATTTTCTATTCGAGACCACATTTTTATCACATGCATTTTTATGAAAATGATTAGGCATGCTTTGTTGATTACGAGCTACATTAGCCAAATAGCCTACCCATTTATGTAAATTTGTCTTTACTAACCCCCCTTTGAGCTTTATTGACCTTTTCATTTGTATAAACCACATTTCATGCTCCTAACCAAATGACCTACCAAAGTCTTAAAGCTAGTGGAGCATTTGTTAATTCTTGATGAATGTGATTATACAGAAGCTTAAGTGTGTGGGTATACATACATGTGGGTTGGTTATATTTGTTAAAATTCCATGTTATGAATCCTATGTTGATGTAGCTTCTATCACTTTTACTTTTTAAAAATAAGAAAGAAAGAAAAGAAAAGAAAAAAGTGAGTTTGAATAAAAGTATCAAGGAGGAAATACACTTGCTGTGAAAAGTTGTTAATTAATAGTTTATCCTCCTTAAGTTGTATTGATTGGGTGTTTGAATATATTACATATGAGGTGGACGTTGTTTTGGCTGGAGCACTTTTTGTGTTATGTTAATATGGCTTATGGTATGAGAGCTAAATGAGATGTGAAACATAGTTGTTGCTTTCTTTATGGCTGACGATACTCAGTTTTGAGTGAATGTTAACTTATGCGTTTGATATGTCATTGAGTGTTACTTTTGCTTCACTAGCTTGATGGTTTTTATGTTACATTACCTAAAATACATCCCACCTTACCCTTAACTGACATTACAACCCTAGAAAAGTCCTTTGATTCATGATTATGCATGTGACTTTTGGTGGCAGAGAAATGAAATGATTATGAATGTTGTGATTATGAATGTTGTTTGAGTGTACCCATGGAAATATCTTGTTTAAACACCTTTTGTCCAAGTCTACCTCTAGATAACTTAGTTTCTAAGGGTGATGAATGTTGATTGATCATGAGTAGAAGCTTTGAATGTTGAATTATTGCTTTAGGTTTTGAAAGTCATTCATCTTTATTTATGGTTATCTATTTTTAGAAAATATGGAAAATGAAAAAAAGTTTTGGTTTGTAATTTGGATTTTGACAATTTGCCTGAGGACGATCAAAAGCTAAGTGTAGGGGAATAAATAATTGCACAAGATCTCTTTCAAGTAACACCTATTTTAAAGACCAGGAAGTGTTAAACCTTGCCTTAACAGTCCAAAAGCTTTCTTCTTTTAAGAGATAAAGGTGAATCCATTTAAACCATAGAACTGCTTTATCTATGCATAGTCTCCATAACCTCTTAACAAGTAAGACTTTATTCAAAAGATGAATTGAAATGATTCTTAAGCCACCATTTTCTTTAGGAAAACAAATATATGACCATCTTATCTCAAGAACCTTTATCTTACTATTAATTCCACTTTGTAGAAAGCCTCTAAACATTCTATCAATATTTATCATTATTTCTTTTGGGAATAACAAATGAGAGTAGTACTAAGTATAAAGATTGCATAGGATAAAGATTACCAATTGAAGTTTGCCTCTGTATGAAAGTGTCTTGTTACATTAACTACTCAGATTCTTGTGAATGGGGTCAATGAGAGGTGATTTTTTTGTTATAATAGGAACCCTGATTTAAAAGGAATTCTTGATGTTGAGGCTTTTAGAGGTTGCTAACAGACATATATTGACATTGGCCCCATCTGATAGAAATAATGAGCTTTTATTTAGGTTAAACACCAATCCTGAGATGGACTTAAAAATCTCCAAAGATTTTAATAGAAGATCACATCTAATTAGCCAAAAAAATAATAACAATTCATTTATAAACAAGAGGCTAAAGGATAATACAAACAAGAGGCTAAAGTGATGAAATTTGAACCTTGGTTCCTTAGATATATTCGACTTTGTTTACCTAGAAAAGGTTTCCGTACTAAACGATAATAAATAAGGTGATAGGAGATCACCCTAACTTAGTCCTTGAGTAGCTCTAAAGATTCTTACTAACTCCCCATTCATTAAAATTAAGAAAGAGTTAGAAGTGATGCAATTCATTATCCAATTAATGAACCTATAAGGAAAGCCAGTAGTTTGTATAGAGATAAAAAAAATTTCTAGTTTAAGGAGTTAAAATATTTTTGGAATTTATTTTTAAAGCACAACTCCTAATTGCTTACTTAGTGTAGTAACTTTTAAAGAGCATTTAAGAAAGATATTATCACTAATACTTCTTCCATGTATATATGCACTTTGCTAAAGGAATTTAAGGCATCACTTTCTTGAGTTTGTTAGTAAGGATCTTTAAAATCACCTTATAAATCACATTGGAGCAGGCAATGGGTCTATAATCATGCAAGCAGAGGGATTGGATACTTTAGAGATGATACATATATGAATCTTGTTCAGCTTAATTAGTATGTGACTACTGCTAAAAAATTTTAACACTGATTTAGTAACCATATCACCTGTCAGTTCCTATATGATTTGGAAAAAATATACATTGAAGCCATCTAGATCAAGAGCTTTATCCAAATTGAGAATGAATATGGTTTCTTTAATTTCATCTTTAGAAACATTCATAATTAGATTAGGTGCAATCTAAAGGGGACAAGTATTAGCTAGACAAGCTTTAAGGTCATCAGGTAGAAGTTCCATGTCCAATTCAATACCATTAGATCTTTAAAGTGTTTATCGGTAAGGTTCTTCAATCATTTTTTATGATGAAAATAGTTTGTAGGGAGACTCTTGTTTCTATTCCTTCTAGCTTCAATGACATTATAGAAGAATTTTGCATTCACACATCAATCTCTTAACTAAGATATATTTTGTTTCTCGATTACATAATGTCTTAATGTAGCTACTTGATGAAGTTTGAGGGTAGGATCAGTAAGACTCAGAGCCAAATAATCTTGACACCATTTTAGGGAATTAAGAGCTTATCTTTCTTTAGATGCAAAGTATTCAAATTCATTCTCTAGATGAGTATAATTTTGAATTTATGGCTTTTAACTTTTATAAACATATGAATGTTTAGGAACCAATTAACTCGGATCTTAAACCTTTAATAATTTCCTCTTTGAAGTTGGGTGTTTCAATAGAGATTGAACAATTTGAATCGGGCTCTCATTCTCTGTTAGTTGTCTTTACTTAAATAAATATTGGAGTGTGATCAAAGGTGAGATGGTTACAAAATATGGGAAAACTAAGAGGGAAAATGGACATCCAAATAATGTCTACCAAGCATCTATCTAGCTTCTTTTGTAAAAACCAACTCCAAAATTACATTTTTTAAAGTAAAAGATTACCTATACTTCTTAAACCTACCAGGTCAAGGTTCTTTATGAGATGATAAGTCTTCGCTCCTATATGTCAGTTTTTTCCTAAAAATTAAAACCTATGAGATGAGATCGTACAATTAAAATCACCTATTAAGAGATATGGGGTCGTGGGGTTTGCTCCTATATAACTTATTCACCCTAAAGTTTCTTACTTTGGAATTCAAATTTAGCTATATAAATGGTCAGAAAACACAATCTTTAAAGTTGAAGGAGTTATAGGTCAAAGGAGATTATAATTCTCATATTATAGTGAGCCCAATGACTACTAAGTGATCTAATATTTTTTTAAGAACTGACATAACACGTTGTAACATGAAGCTAAACAACTAGACCTAAAACTATAGCTAATGATAAGTCTAAGTCGATCCTACAGAGAGTGTTCAGTTAGCTTTTGTTATGAAAAGAATCAAAGTTTAGGTTATTTCAAATAAGAAAATAAAATGAAACTAAACTAACAAAAGTAAATCAAAGAAAACATTCAAAGATGATGAAAAGTGGTGAATACGTTAGGGACTTGGTCATCGGTTCAATCTCGACCTACATACAATTAAACATACTTCATTGAATTATTATTCTCATACCTCTCCTAGAAACTATTAATCGTAGGTTAAAGATAAGCATTATTAACCCTAATTTTTCCTTATGTCGTGTTTAATAAAGAGACATTCTTTAATTAAACCTAGCTATCGAACAACCTAGGATAAGCTCTCTAGATTTAATTAGACAACCGCATTACGATTTAAAAAAACAGATTAATCAAAGCAACAACCATATACAGTTGGGTCATTTAACCTACGTTATTGATATGTGTTTAAATGTTGATTCATTTAATCTACTACACTTATTGATTAACACCTTAAAAATGCTTAGGATACTTACTTTAATTCATATTTGATTTTAGGTACATTTCAGAAATGAAAGAGCTAAAGTGATCATAAAGTATATTCATTAAGTCATCTTCTCAATGTTCATACTTTATTGATTCTTGGAACAAGAAGAAGAAGAGGATTAAAAGAAAAAGAGACAAGATAGAGTGTGAAAGTGAAGAACAAAGCAAGGAAGTAGCTTACGGCCCGCTGGAGAAGTTACACAGTCGTGAACACTCTCACGACCATGCAACCAACTGTATGGGGCTTAAGACCACTCTCACGCCTATACAATGGTGTCTCATAGGTGTGAGATACCACTCACGACCGTGAGGGGCCATGCACGACTATGAGAGGCCATGCCACCTATCCCTAGGTTTTACTATAAAAAGGAATAAATAGTAGACAAATGCGATTCTTCACCATTTCTCATCAGTTTTTAACAAGGATGAAGTCGACAGAGGCTACTGCTTTGAGCTTGATGGAAAATCTTTGGTTAATGTTGGATATCTCTCTTGGAATTGTTTAATGTTGGATATCTGTCTTATCTTTGTTTAATGTTGGATATCTCGACTCACCATATCTACAAGTCTTTAGTGTGTAGAGTTAGGTAAATTTTACAGCGCACTCGACATACACTATCAAATTTTGGCTCCACTATTAGGGAGTGTGGTAATTTAATTTTCGTTCTTAATTTTTGTTGATGTTTTATGTATATATTTGTTTATAATCGTTTCTTTTCTTTATTTGTTAATTTTCTTTATTTAGTGTTGGTGTATGGTAGTGAAGAGATCTCCTCTTGGAGAACTTGAGCAACTTGATTCGAAGATCGAAAGGACAATGCAGAAGTTACAAACGGAAGCAAGAACAACTCTGGGAGTAGAACAAGTATTTGAATTTGAAGAAAAAATGGCAAATCCAAGAATACTACGGGAGTTGGTTGCACCAGGCTTAACCCAAAGGCCCTGAAAATTATTTAGGAAGCTTTATATTTGTTTAGAGGAAATGATGAAGATGATAGAGAAAAATTAACAAGACAAGTTGGGTCAAAATTGAGATACATTAAGTTATAAAAACATTTCAAGTATTTCAAAACCCGATCAAGTTGCATGAACTAAGTCCAATTAGGATTTAAGCTAAACTCGTCATACCTTATAAGGATGGGACCGAGCTACGTCAACAATAGAGTCAATCTAACCTGACTCATTGCCACACCTTAACCTAAATAGCATATATGTGAATGTTAGCTTAAAAATTATGTACATCACCACGTCTAGTCCGAAATCCCGCAACAAAGCAGAATCTGGAGAAGTCTGATAGTATGCAGCCCTACCCCTATATAGTAAAGAGGTTGTTTCCGGTAGACCCACATGCAGATATGACAATAAAAGAGTGATGCAGGTTAAAAAATAAATAACTGAAACTGGCATGCTAAAGATTCATCATCATCATCATGAATAAAGATTATATAAATATGTAAAGATTATGTAAATAAAATAAAAAATACATGAATAAAAAAATAAAATATAACTAGAGAATATACTTGATATGGTGTCTAGATCTGTTAGTACCTGATAAGCTACAAAGTCTGGCTCTTCTTATCTCTATTCTGGCTAGGAGTCCTTGCTTAAAAATCTTGTAAGTATGGCAATCTTACGATTTTAGACAGCCTGGCGGGATCCTTCTCTATACACCTGTCTTAAAAAGCCAAATTGTAGGACAGACTATTTATGACTTGCAACTAGAAGAGATATATAAAATGTAACATTCCCTCACCTATGGGAAGGGTAATTTAGTAATTTGGCACGGGTTAGGAGTGTATAATATTGCATTGACATATTCATGCATTCATATATGCACATAAGTAGCAAATAGTGAATTTTTGC
>JAOTAY010010978.1:0-14996 GCA_025629805.1 Erythroxylum baracoense
ACAAGTTAAAAGTTATTGTTAAAATTATGAACTACATTAATTACAAATTTTTAACTTACTTAAATTATTTATTAATTTTTTAATAAATAATTATTTTTTTGTGGTGGGCAGGCCATGGGCCACAGGCCACAGGCAGGGTCGGTCGGACCTGCCCGCGGTTCAGCCCATCCACTATTTCACAGGCCACGGGTCGGCCCGCGGGCCATGCATACTTGGCCCATGCCCCGGCCCATGGGTTGGTCAAACCAGGCCAAAAACTGTTGACCGGCCCATGGGCCGGGGCGGGCTGGGTGGACCGTGCCCATTTTGACAAGCCTAATTTTAAAGAGCTTTTCGTGTCTTCTTCTTGTCTAATTTTCTTCTTCTTACTCCTTAAAGACAAGTGAATATTAATCTTTAGAAAATGGCCTAACTATCATGCTTTCGATTCGGTTTAACTTCTTTACTTCTAAATTGTGCCTAAAATCATATATTAGTCAAAGTGAGTACCTTAAGCATTTTCATAACAATAATCACTAAGTGTTATGGATTAAATTCATAATTAATTATGCATATATTATTGAATCGTTTAGTTTTTAGACTAATTTGCGATTTTCTTTAAAGCCTTAACTCAACAAATCCAGATAAAATGTTTAGGATTATATTTGTTTTTATTTTTGTTTGAGATTAATTTAAGTGAATCAATTTCACCTCCGTGGGAGACAACCTTTGGTAATCAACTACAACTATCTTGTATACTTGAGAGAAGGTAGCCTAGGTCTTTTTAGAATTTTTTGGGCATAACAATTTTTTGGCACCGTTACCGGGGAGGTGTTTATCATTTAAAATTGAATTAATTTTGATTGGTTTTGTTTACTAAATTGATTTTATTTTTTATGTTTGTTCATGCATGCATGTTTTATTGTGTTATTTTGTTAACGTGTTTTGTAATTTTTGTTATTAATTTAGTGTTTTCCATAGTTAGCTTGTGCTAGGTAGGAGAACTTTAAGTGGTGAATTCACTTGGTTTATGCTAGGAAGGAGATCTTTAGATGGTGAACCCATCCCTTTTATTGATAACATACATCAAAGACGAAAACCTTAAAGGGACTTTAAAGACGATCGTGAGGAACCCAAGTGAATAACCACAAGATGAGTGAAAGGTAGTTGGTGATGAAGGAGTATGCTAGACTAGTGATTAGTACTGCGACATCGTGTATACATTTGGGAAAGGCAGCTAGAAATTAAGAATTGAAGAGCATCCATTACAACATGCTACCATCTTCTATGAGGTTCCTATTGAAGACCTTTTAAATTTCATTCAAGAATTCTATACCACTCTTCAAAATTCACTTTGGATGGACTAAATGAGGACCAACTCAGGATGAGTTGCTTCTCATACACATTAAAGGATCAGGCCAAGGCGTGGCTAATGATCCTTCCACCCAATTCATTGAATACATAGGAAGAGATGTACACGAAATTCATGGGAAAATTCTATTCCCATTAAAGACATCTGAATTGCGCACTAAGATAGCTACCTTCACTCAGATGGAGGGAGAGCCATTCCACAAGGTGTGGGATCGCTTTAAGCTCTTGCTAATACAATGTCCATACTATCATTTTTCGCTTCACATACTAAACCAATTCTTTTATGATGGGTTGACACAACAGTGCCAGTACATAGTGGACAATGTAGCAGAAGGAGTTGTTTAAAGAAACGTATGAAATATTCAAATTTTGGGGGCTAATTCTCAACAAAAGAGCGTAAGGGGAAGAAGAGTCGGATTTCATGAAGTGAGCTCGAATCAAGAATTGCCTATGCAGTTAGCTGAGTTAACAAGGCATGTAAAGATGCTAATTGGTAGTTACAAATCAAGAAGTTTAGAGTAGATGTGGAACTTTTGGTCATAGAGTGAATGTTTGTACGTATTCTTATGAACCTTTTGATGGGGAGGAATAAGTGAACGCACTTAACGATTTTCAACTAAGGGAACAAAAAAGTATTCAAACACCTTCAATCCTGGTTAGAGAAGCCACCCCAATTTTTATGGAAGACCAACAATCCACCATTGCAACCCCAACAATAATACCAAAATTTTCAAAAGTCAAATTATTACCAAAGGCAATCCTCAAATCAAAACCTACCAAGCAAGCCTTCCTTGGAGGAAAGCCTGAATGCATTTATTCAAGTCACAACTCAAAATTAGGAAATGAACAATAAGAGGTTTAACTCTTTTGAGGCGTCTGTGAAGAAGATTGAGATCTAAGTAAGGCAACTTGCTACTCAAATGCACAATAATCAAAAGGGAAATTTGCCTAGTCAACCCAAGCAAGCTCAAGCAATCAATATTTTGAGAAGGAATTGATGCTGATAATCAAAAGAAGGAAAGCCTCACTTAAGACGAAGATAATTGGAATGTGAAAAATAACAGGATAAACTCTTCAAGTCACATTCAAAAGGGTGAACAACTTAAGCATGACACCAAGGACAATGAAGGAAAAAAACTGCACAAGGCGACAAATCCTTATTAATAACCAATTCCACATCTAAGTCACCTTAAGGAATCGAAACAAGATAAGCAACTTTCCTATCTATATCTCATGCTTTCTAAGGTCAATGTTAATATGCCCTTGTTAGATGTGATTAGGATCATTCCAGCTTATGACAAGTTCTTCAAGGAACTAAGAACCAAGAAAGAAAAACTTGAGCCTAAAGAAAAGGTGCTAGTTTAAGAAGTAACAAGTGCAATTCTGTAGCCACATTTTCCCACCAAATTGAAAGATCCAAGATGTTTTATCATGCAAGTATCAATGGGTAATGGTAATGAGGTTAAGATTGTGCTTGATCTTGGAGCAAGCATAAATTTTATATCTCACTCTATTTATAAGAAATTGGATATAGGAAAATTAAGACCTACAAACATATGTTTTCAATTAGCTGATAGGTCAATCCATTATCCGAAAGGAATAATGGAAGACATGTTCTTGAAAGTTGGAGGATCGATTATGCCTGTAGACTTTGCTATCCTAGACATGGAGGAAGTGGAGGATAAAGAAAAGGACATGGCCATTATCAACACTTTGATTGATGTGAATAATGGGAAATTGACCATGACAATCTTAGGAGAAACAGTAGAATTTTCAATCTTTAATGT
This sequence comes from Erythroxylum baracoense, assembly GCA_025629805.1. Lineage (NCBI taxonomy): Eukaryota > Viridiplantae > Streptophyta > Magnoliopsida > Malpighiales > Erythroxylaceae > Erythroxylum > Erythroxylum baracoense. Next base: position 3,138 of record JAOTAY010010978.1, read on the forward strand.
TAAACCTCTACTATTTCTGAAGACTGTTCTTTTGTTGAACAAATTAATGCTAAATATTTTGATTTCACATTGCAGGAAGAAGAAGACAAGAAGCTGGACCTGTTTAAAGAGAGTAATGAATGCTGCTAATTATTGGTTGATGTAACTAAAGGAGAGATTAGCAAATTCTTAAGGAAAGGTCCCAATAAAGAGAAGAAAGTAGTGGACTCAATCACTTTGACCTATCCACCATAAGCATAACAGTTGAGGTGTCCTGCTAAAAGACATTAAAGAAGTGCTAAATGGGAGGCAACCCATGCAATTTCTATTTTGTTTTTCAATTAGTAGTTTGTTATTTATATTTAGTGAAACTTGACTTAATCTATTTGCTTTGTGCTTATAGGCCTACTTTTTAATCTCTTCTATTTTTCTTCCTTGCAAATATTCTCCCATCCTCGATGTAGTATGCCATGCTTCACACTGCATCGATGCTGCCACTGCCCACACTTTCATATCGTATTTTTATCCTTGTTCTTTTATTATTTTTAATCCTTGTTAGTTTAATGTCGTTTAGTTTTAATGCTTATCCTTGTTTTATCCTTGTTTATGATATTTTGAGTCTTATATCCCTCTTTTACTTTATGTATCACATTAGGAACAATGTGATGTTTAAATGTAGGGGGAAGGAAGTGTTAGTTAAAAAAATTGTGTGTTATGAGTTTATTTGCCCATTTAGTTGTTAGAGATGCACGGTTATAAAGTGAACATGATCTAGATTAAAAATGTATAATATGATTGAATGAGTATATTTCCACACTTGGACTGATTAACCTAGATTTCGATTAAAAGGAAATTAGCTTGTTGTGATAGATGAATGTCACTTTTTTGATAAGGATTTGAGCCTTTTTAAACTATTAAACACCAAATTAAAGTATTTTTTACTGAAAGTGTTCTTTCATGATTAGGTAACTCTAAAACTTGCTTGCAAATACTAATCGAGATCACATAATCTATATGCAAACATTGAAATGATGAAGGCAATTAGGATTTACCCTTTTTGCTTAACAAGCCACCCTAATGTTACCCTTAATGTGCCCCTTTGAGCTTAACATGAACCATTTCTTTCTTTAAACCCAAAATGTGAGCCTTGACCTTGATTGTTTATCCTCTTCATTACACCTACCATAAGGGCATGTTGAGCATTTGAAAGGTTTATAATTAGGTTTAGGGAATAAGTGTGGGGGAATCATAGCATATAGTTGGCTATTGCATTAAGGATGGGTGTTGTCGAAATTTTTATCTCTCCCCTCTATTTTTATTCTTTTGAATTCCTTATTTTAAATAAATAAATAATTAAAAAATAGAGAGAGAAAAGAAAAGAAATAGAAATAGAAAAGAAATAAAGGATAGAGAAGACGACCATAAAATGAAAGAAGAGGAGAAGTAAAAATAGGGAGTGTTAACCATGTACATGAAAGGAAAGAATTAGGTGTTTTATGATTCATTACTCTGTTTCCTTTTAAATACTCCATTTTTTTATGGTTTTAAATTACGATATTCCTTTTTCCTAACCTTAGCCCAACCTTATTAAAACCGAAACAAAGACCTTCAGATTGATGTTTGTGTTTGATATGAGTGGCAAAGATTGGATTAATAAGTAAGCTTATGGTAGATGCCTTGCATGGAATGAACGATGAGTGAATATATATCCTGCCTTTGAATGCTTGAGAGAATGGAGAATTGAGTGAGTGTCTATCACACTTATTGATGGTTTTTTGAATTAAGGTGCTTGTTGATTTTGGCTAAATATGTGAAGAATAGCTTAATCGTTGAGTATTGTGAGTTTCAAGATCTTATGTTGTGTTTATTGAAATGATTATTTATATCTTTGACTACTATTTGAGAAAATTGTTGTTTCCATTGTTTGTTCCTTTATAGTCAAGTTTTCTTTATTATGCTTGAGGACAAGAATAGTTTAAATGTGGAGGAATTGTTATATCTAGTTTATATTGCTTTTAATTGCCTTCATATCTTGATTTGGTTACAAATCCTTATGTTTTGATCCAAATGTGAGATAAACTGAGTAAAAATGGTGTGACTATTACATGAATGTTAATTGGATTATTTTGTGAATTTTGCATCAAGGTTGAAGGGAAAGTTGATGTAAATTTGCGTGAAAGGAAAAGAAGAAAACAAAGAACATGTTAAGTCACGATGGTGACTTAACTTGTCACCACTGTGACTATGACTGCAAAAGGTGACAATGAATCAAACCTATGATTGCCATACTCACCCTTGTGTAACTCTTACGCACTCCTTCAATCTGTCTATTTTATTACATGGCAATTGTAGGATGAAGGGACACAAAAACCTAAACCTAGACGAGGCTATAAATATAAAGGTAGGAGGGTGGACATCTTTCATTCCATTCTTCATTCTTCACTCAACACATTAGAGACACTTCGAGAGAGATAAAATAGAGAGAAAGAAGGGAATAAGAGAATAGAATAGAGACAGTCGGTGAAGAAGAGAGAACCATAGCAAAAGGGGGAAGGCAGTACGAGCATCTGAGTGAGAAGAAACTGAAGCAGAAGACGAGAGCTAATACGAGAAGCTTGAGAGGGACGGGAGACTACCACCTTCAAACTCACCTGATCCTTGTTTACTTATTCTATTCATCTATTGCCCTGTTTCTTGTTTATTTACTGAACTTATTACTTTGTTAGCTTAACTGAATGTTATTTTGTTTTCTTTTCATAGCTCATTTAGTATTCACTATTTTATTGCTTTAATATTTCTGTTGATAGTAACATGGGAATGAAGTGTATGGAGATGATGAACTGTGTTTATGTTATGATGGGCTTATCTCTTTTTCTTGAGAATTAATGTAGCTATTTTAGTTGACTATGTATGATTGAGTTACGAATCTGTTGTTTTATTTATTTCTATGATTTTTGAGCTGAATGGATGTAATAGAATGACCAAACTTTGCATCATTTTTAGTATTAAATGAAGGACCGAAAAGAGAAGTTTAATATGGAATGAGAAATTATGGACGCTTAGGTTAAGAATTAGAAATATATTAACTCAAGTGTTGATTAGTAGTTGAGTTTCCATAATTAATTCGGATAATAACTTGTTGAATACAAAAGTTAGATTTGTTCATTATTCGAGTCAATTTAGAACCCAATTGTTAATTTTAGTAAGACAATTATCCAATCATTCCCCTTAATCATGCATAGCAGATTAAATTAGCGACATTAATTCTCAAGAGTCTTCCATTTCTATTAACCTATTTGTCTTTGCTTCCAGTTAAATCGTTTACTTTTTAGACTAATTTGTTATTTTTTTTAAAGCCTTAACTCAATAAATAGGTATATAATCTTTAGGATTGCATTTGTTTTTATTTTTATTTAAGATTAATTTAAACGAACCAATTTCACCTCCGTGGGAGACGAACTTGGGTAATCAACTACAACTCCCTCATATACTTATGAGTAGGATAACATAGGTCTTTTATAACTTTTTAGGTACAACAGTAGGATATAATAAAACCCAAAAATACAATACTTGATTTTATGAAAGAGCAATTCTTTAATTTGATATAAAGTTTTTCAAGACTTATTGTAGATGTAATAGGTAGTCTTCTTTAATCTTATTGTATATTAATATATCACCAAAATGTACCATAAACAATCTTCCCATAAATGGTCAAAACACTTAATTCATCACTCTTGCAAAAGTATTAGGTGTATTAGAGAGTCAAATATCACTAACCATTCATGAAGTCCTTTTTAGCCTTGGAAGACATTTTCCATTCATCTCTAGGTTTGATTTTAATTTGATGGTACCCACTTCATAAATCTATCTTGGTAAAGATAGTATTTTGAATTAATATGTTTAACATGTCATCAAGGTGAGGTATTAGAAACCTATACCTGATTGTGATCTTGTTTATCTCTTGATAATCAATACACATTTGCCAACTTCCATTTTTTTTAAGTCAATAATGCTGGAATTGCACATAAATGAAGACTTTCTTGAATAAATTCGTCTTTTAGCTCTTCATTCTCAATAGGATTTAAAGATAGGCTAGAAGATTTGATAGCATAAATCTAGGTACCAAGTTAATAGCATATTAAATATCTTGTAAATGAGGCAATTCACTTGGCAAATCATCTGGTATAAGATCTAAAAAATCAACTAGCAATTTACCCACTTCTTTTAGTAAGATAAGGGGCTTTTCAGGTGTTGTTTCTATTACTTCCCTCACTACCATCGCAAATAAAATTCCCTTCTCCCTACTAACAGCTTCAAATTCTCTCTCCTTAAAGATACTAAAATGTTTTTTCTTAGCATTTATGGCTACCTTATTACTTCCTTTTTGTTTTTCTACCTTATTTACCTTCATAGGCTTCAAAATTATCTTCTTTCCATATAATATAAACTGACAAGTGCTTGCTTTTCCAAAGTACTGTACATCTCGATTATGAAGCCATGATCTACTAAGTGAAATGTGAGATACTTCTATAGGAATGACAACATATGAAATAAAGTCCTCATATATTCTTAATTTGAAAGACACCAAACACCTGCAAACTAACGGTATAATATTATCATCGACCCAAGCAACTTTATAGGGATGTGGATGTTTCTTAGTAAGTAAATTCAATCACTTCACCATGTTCTTTGATACCATATTCACATTACTTCCTCTATCAATGATAAGGGTACATAATTTAGTAAATAAAATAATAGTACAAGTCATTTTTGTTCTTCCACTTTCGGGGCCTTAAGTATATGCCTCACTATAGTAAGATTTGTAGAACTAGCTAGTTCACCACTAGAGTCTCCTTCTAACTATTCCCCAACTTCCTATTCACACACATATTTGTTAGATTCTTCCTTATCTTCTTATTCCATCATGTGTAAACCTCTAATTGTACATTTATAAGAAAAATGACCCCTCTCATTATGTCAGAAACATTTTTTGTCACTGCTACCTCCTTTCCTCCCAGTCTTAACTATAACTTTTCCTTTAGGTTTAGCTCATTGAGAAGTTTTGTGGTTCTTATGTGGCACAAATTTTGATGTATTAAGTGCTAGCCTAAAATTTCACATGGTCATAGTTTTCTTCATACCACACTCACCAGTTTGACTTGGGGATGATATTTGGCCTCAGCCTAGCCTAATCTGAAGCCAAAAAACTATAAGGAAGATGAAGCAATTGTGAAAAAAACAATGTCATTTTCTAAAAATAAAAATAAGGTTAGGGTTGAGTCAAGTTGGGCAGAGCATAGTTAAGCTTCTGACTGCCTTAGGCCTAGTTTGGCTCAAGTTATCTTGCTTGGCCCATTACCTCTAATAACCCATTTCCCATACTAAGGGTTGGAACCTTAGACCATTGTATATGAGAAATATCATTTAGAAATTATGAGGTGCATTGCATTCACATGCATACCATTAACATACACAAATGAAATTCGATTTTTGTACACATTGGAAGAATTGTTTATGCACTCAATTAAAATATTCAAGGGTATGATAATTAAAATGGTTATAATGTGAAATGTGAATTATTATGTCTTGAATTTTTGGTTGATGGATTATAATTGGTAATTTAGAATTAATTGTTACAATTGGGAGATTTATAAATTTATGTGTATTTTTGGACTAGGAAAAATACCAAGTGGCAAGGCACGTTGACATATGGCAGTAGAAATAAATGACACGTGGCATTAGGATTAATTGACAAATGGCTTAGACAATAGAGTGACAAATGGACTAGAGATTAAGAGACATGTGGTAGCTTAATTAAAAGACATTTTGCTTGGCTCTTCATTTGACAAGTGTCATGACACTCACCAAGCATTTACTTACCACGTATTTAACCCATCCCATGATATACCCAACATGTCGTGACACTCACCAAACATTTACTTACCACGTATTTAACCCATCTCATGATATACTCAAACATTAAATACCATCTTTCATTTTCTACTTTTATTACATGCTCTCATCTTCATCTTTCTTCTCTCAACTTCCGACACTTTGACCCTAACTCTAACGACCTTGAGTTGCTAAAATCCTGCACTTTTCCACTCCAATGATTTTGTTATTTCTTCTTATTCATGAAGAAACCAACCTTTTCCTCCTTGAAAGTTTGATCATCGTGTAAGCTTGAGAGCTAGCGTTACTTGATGATTTGAAGAAGCTTTGGAGTTAAAAAAGTAAATGAATCATTGACTTCTTGTAATATATGTAGCATAATAATTATGATGATAGTTTAAAGATGGATTGATAGTGATAATGGAGCTAAAAGTGTGCTGAAACATTGATGAAGAAACGTATAAGTTTGTGTTCTATTTTTGTATAAATGATAAACAATATTTTATGAATTGTTTTATGGATGATTTTGAGATGGAATTGAGGTGTAAATGATGAGGAAATGAAGTCTAAATAATGAACTATGCATAAGATATTTTGGATTTAGTATGTAGGGGTTAAAATTTGGAAAAACATCAAAGAAATTGGCCAGAAATTTTCAGATGGCATAACCCATGATCGTAGGAAGGCCTCCACAATCATAGGAAAGGCATTAAACATGAACTCTTCTCTTTTGTGTGATCTTTGACTCAACTAATGGTAAGTTACATTACTTTGGTGTATTTAGACTTGATTGAGGCTTAAAATGAACCTAATTTGAGGTTGAATAAATTGATAAAGTGGTTGATATGTTTAGGTTGTTAGTTGATATTATACCTTAAGGAATGAATGGTTGATATCAATGTATCAAAATATGGAAATTATGAACAATATAAGGTGTTCTTAGGAATGTAATTGTAATCCAAAGAATGTGAGTGATGTGAGTTCCTAGGAATGTAATTGTGATCCAAAGAATATGAGTGATGTGAATTAAGTATGAATGAATGAAAATTTGGATATTATGTGATTGTATAATGATATAAAAGGGATTGATAAATGTATGATTGAAGAGTTAGAATAGTCAAGTTTCTTTTAGGTGTAAACCTAAGTGCAAGCTAGACATATACAAATTTTAATGTTTGAATGATCATGACTTATGATTAAGGATAAATACCTGGGAAAGTCAATTAAGCATGCATTAAACATAACATATATACATATGTGTATGATTGAATACTTATGTGATTGATCAATTTAGTAATGTGTAAAATATGTGTATTGCATGATTTAGATGCTCAAATCGAACACCAACATCTAGACATTGCTAGTTTCTCAAGGTAATAGCTAATTTGGAGCTTATTGTGAGTCAACCTAGATGTTTTCTCACTAGGACTGATTTGTTCTGTTTAAATTTCTATTATTGAACTGTGAATTATGTGACTGAGATAATTCTAGACAATTATGGTCCAAAGAGTTTGAAAATTAAGATTGTATTGGGAATTTTCCTACTTGAATGGAATCGGGAAAAATATGTGTACTAAACGAAATGTTGAATGTCAAATTTAGATCTAATGAACATGTGTAACGAATGAAAGTGATTGATTGAATATAATGAGAAATGATGCATTTCATCATATTGATATGCATGATCAAATAAAGGAGTTGTGACAGGAGTGACTAGTGAAAAAGAACTTAAAGCTCAGAAATGCACGTAAAGAGCCACAAGCTCAGTATATGAATGAGCCTAGTATTCACAATAGGTGTGGGGCAATTATTAATGAACCCGATATCTACAACAGATACGGGGCAGTAAAAAGACACTTGTTCAAAACAAAGTAACAATGAAAGTGAGTCACATGTGCATTTGCATCTATACACATACATGTATTATGTGAAAGATTACATGAATTTACTAAATTTTGACGTTATGAATGATTGAGAAAATGATCAGATTACTATGAAATGAGTATATAAAATGTGTGATGTTCATGATGTATGTTTGAGATAAGGTATATTGTGAATTTGGTTTTGATATGTGATATATGTGTTTTGATATGAGTGAGCACATCGAGGATGGTTTACTCACTGAGTTCGAAAAAGTCATCAAAATTACAAATGTTGATTTTTAGGTACGAAGATGACTTAGCTTTTAAGGAAAACTAGTAGAAGACTAGTTTTGTCAATTTTAGACTCAACGATGACTCAAAGGTCGTCAACTGGTATAAAGGAGTTTATAGAGAGTACTTTTGTATAGTTCCTCATTTCATGTAGAACATGATGTAAAGAGTAGGTAACTTTCATATATTTTTGATAATGTATATATGTATTATATAGTGAAATGCTATAGTGTAAATTATGTTTTATAAATGGAATGAGGAGTTGATCTTTTGATTAATTAGGTTCTGTATGATTCCACATAAGTGAATGTGACTGCTCTAACATGCCGCTTTCATAGGTTATGTTCTTGAATATCCTCTGGATATTAGGGCATATACTCTGTAAAGTTAGTGTGTTACAGTTTTTGGTATCAGTGCATGGTTTAACATCCATAGGGACATATATAAGTATTTAGACATGATATATAGTGAGAGACCTAGATAGTAATTATAATTATTGTCTATTATAGGTCATTTGTTGTAGGAGATCAAGTTGCACGGTCAGCTAATCTAGAGTCTGTATGAGCCAATAGAGAGTCTCCAGTACCTCGATCTGACCAAATGCCTCAGAGAATTCCTGAGAGAAAAGAAAGAAGATATGATAAACTTAGAAAACAGGGGGCTGTAGACTTCTATGAAAGTACAGACCCTACTGAGGAAAAAGGATGGTTAGAGAGAACTAAAGGGTATTCAATTAGATGGATTGTGAGCCAGATGAAAGGCTTGGCCTCGTAGTCTTACTACTGCAAGGTCTAGCTTATCAGTGGTGGAAGAATGTTCGTGACAATACGACCTAACCTTGTAGTTTAAATTGGGAAGACTTTCTGAAGGTCATCAAAGACAACTATATGTTGAAGATCTATTTAGATAGGAAGATGAAGTAGTTCTTAGATCTGAAGCGACGGTAGCTGAATATGAGAAAGGATTTAAAGAGTTAATAAGGCATGTTAGTGCATTGATTCTAACTAAGGAAGACAGGTGTAGATGGTTTGAAGATGGGCTAAATATGGAGATTAAGACGAGGTTAGCTATCACTAATTAAGGTAGTTTTATGGAACTATGAGTTTCCTCAATCAGAATTGAACAATTGTTGAAAGATGGACAAGGAGAATAAAAATAGGAGTTCAGAATGAAGAAATAGGGTGAGTCTCAAGTCGATTCTGGCAGGAGGTTTAATAAATGTCAGAATAGATCATTTCGACCACCAACTAGGTCGAGACAGTCAGGGTTTAGACCGAGAGGTAGTTTTGTACAAGTTGGTAGTGGTAGAGGTCCAGTATCAGGAGGACAAACACTATAACTGTCCAGTTGTGAACATTGTGGAAAGAACATAGTGGAGAATGTTGGAAGTTATCAGGCGCTTGCCTTCATTATAGCTCTTTTGAGCACCAATTAATAGACTGTCCCGTAACTTTCGGAGTGCAGTTGATAGGGAGAGGAGGATCAGTAACTGAGACAACTTCCAGCAGAGTAGAGCTCATGGATCTGGATAGAAAGCTAGAGGAAGAGGTAGAGTAAGCTTATCAGGTCCTACTATCAGGATTGAGGTGCGAAGTAACCAATCGCGATCATAGGCCAGTATCTATGTTATTATAAGATAGGAGGCCCAAAACTCCCCAGATGTTATAACAGGTGTGTTAAATGTCTTTCAATTTGAAGCATTTGCATTGTTAGATCTAAGATCTACACATTCATTCATCATACCGCATATGGCATCTAAACTACATTATAAGAGAGAAATGTTGAAATGTGGTTTAGAAGTGAGTACACTGATAGGTAGTACTACAGTGTTGGAGAAGTATCTCAAAAGTGTATGATTCGAGTTGATCACGCAGAGATAGAAGCTAATTTGATAGTATTGTAGTTAAACGAGATAGACCTTATCTTAGGTATAGATTGGCTTACTACTCATAAGGCTCTGATGAACTGCTACACTAAGGAGGTGATTCTTGAATCTCCTAATTTGCCGAGATTAATATTTTGAGGTGTTAGTCAAGCAGTGCCAGCCAGATTGTAACATCTCATTTCCACACTAAGGGTTAGAAGCCTAAAATACGGTACATGCAAGATCAAGGAGAGATTAAGAAAAATGCATTTCATGCTCATGCATAATGTTAACATACACATATGTGAATATTGATTTTTGCACACTAAAACGATTGTACTTGCATTCATTGATATTTTCACGATATAATTGAGTTATAAATGTGATTATATTGAGAATTGTCGTTTTTACGTGTTGAAAATTTGTTTGGAGAGTGTATGTACTGATTTATAATTTTTGGTGAAAATTTGAGGATTTTCTAGAATTTAAGGGTATTTTTGGACTAGGAAAAATGTGAAGTGGTAGAACAATTGATGAGTAGTGATAGAAATAAATGTCAAATGTTAGTGAAAATTTTAATATGTGACATTAAGATTTATTAACAAGTGTCATTGAAAATTAGGAGAAATTTGGGTTAAAATTGGAGGCAAATGGACTAGCTTATTAAAAGATCAAGAAGAGACCTTGAGAGAGTGACGTATGGCACTTGCCACACCACTTGTCAAGTCACATTTTATTAGGTGAAAGACCATACTTTGGTATTTCACTTGCTAAAAATGATACATGCTTCATTTTTGTTTAACTTCTTCATTTTTTCATCTTCTCCATTCCTCTCCTTCACCCATGACATCCACTCTCATTGTTAGACCCCGCTTCTGGAGTCTAACTCTTGCTCTGATACCACAAGTGTTGAGGCCCCGCCTCTTATGAGACATATGACCGACGTCCTAAGTGACATCTGGACGCGCATCACACAAGGGTGGAGTGCTCTCACCAGGACAAACCTTAACCTGAAACTTCATCTTGATCACTTCCTACCATCTTGTCCCACGACTTGTACTTAGTCTAAGTCTTTAACTGATTCTTGATCCTTGATTTGTGAATTCTATGTTTAATTCCAAGTAAGTGACGGTTCAATAATACTAACTTAACTTCTTCTTTATATCGTCTGTGGTTAGCCCATCATCTGTGTTCACTTATGGCCTAAGTTCTATCTTCTGGGTTTTATCATCTATAGTTGACTTTCATCGTCTGGGTTGACCCCTCTCATATCACCTGTCTTTCTACCGTCTGCCTTTCTATCGTCGGCCTTACTATCGTCTGTCTTATGATATGCCATCACAGACGATTCCGTGCATCTATGTTATGACGTGTCATCTGTGTTCCTTGCATCCGTGTATGACGTCGACACAGATGATCCCTTCCGTCTATGTTTCGTGTGTTTGTCTTCCTTTGCGTCTGTGTATGTGTCGTCAGCATAGACGATACCCTTCCTCTATATATTCCTTTGCGTCTGTGTTGTGATGTCAGCACAGACGATTCCTTTCCTCTGTGTTCTTCCTTTGCGTCTACCTTACTGAATGTAGACTTAACTTCTTCCAGACACCCTCATTCATCCAAATCCAAGGTCAGAAATACACAAACCTAAACCTCAACTGCTTCTCAAAGCCTTAAATTCATTGGATTAACTCATGCAACGTGGAAACTTAACAGTTATCATAATCATACGCAGAACATACATATATTTCATTCATCCTTGAACAAATGTTGGTTTTACAAAGCTTTAATAACCTTACAAACCACAATACATCAATACACTTGAATCAGTAAAGCTTGAAAGGTTGCTAAAGCCTTAAGTTCTCCAAAAATCTAACTTAAGAGTACAAAGAATATGTGCAGACTGGAGTGCTGCCTTGACTCTTGACTATTCACTCTCTTATTCTTCACCTGAATGGGACAGAATTGGGAGGG
>JAOTAY010011008.1:0-14994 GCA_025629805.1 Erythroxylum baracoense
GTAATTAGATGCCTCAAAAATTTTGAATGAGTTTAAAATCATTAATACCCATTATTTTCCAAAAAGGGCAATTTTGTCGTAAACTTATGAAATTCCCAAATTTCATCCGATTGGACTTGTTTTCATTCCGTTCCAATGTGATTTGACTCAAATACCTATTCTGGGTATTTTCAATTTTGTTTTTCAGGGTTGGGTCCTCAAAATCCCTATTCAAGTGGAAATACTATTTATTCGGGTTCACTATTCATTTGAAAATACTATTCACCCAGAATAAAATCTATAAACTGATATAAGAGAAAGCTCGGGGTTTTACACCTGAGTAACTTGGGTTATTCTTTTTTCAGATTTGTAAACTCAAATGATCCTTCCATTATAGTGTTAATTATGGTTGGAGATGACTTTTCATTTAACATCTAAAAATGTAAGGCAATCCTAAACATTAGGCTTTTTTATTTTATTTATAAGAAGTCCGACAAAAAAAGGCTTCTTTTCTTTAATAACCTCTTTAACATATTGCCTTTTGAGAGGGTTATAGAGCCCTATAACATTTCAAATTAGAATTGTCACGATTTTTCAGGGAGGTGATCCCCTTTTTGGATGCTTTTTCCTTTCCTTCTAGTGGATTTCCTTCTGGAGCTACTAGTAAAATCCTTTACCTCTTCCTTTCCTTCCAGTGCATTTCCTTCTTGAGCTATTAGTGAATTCCTTCTCCTCTTCATTTTCCATAGTATTCTCCAACTGTTTAGTTGTCACTTCCCTGGTGCCTTCAGTAACCTTATGAATAGAAGGATCTCGTGCCAATGGATTAAGAGTGATTTCTTGTACACGAAGATCCCTTATCACTTCTTGTGTTTTAATCATAAATTCAGCACATCCTTCCTCTGAATTTTGTTCCCTATTGGTATTAATATCATCATAAGGGGTAGGAACCATGAGTTCATATCATCATAAGGGATAGGACCCATATCCTCCAAGTTTGAAAGTTCCTCCTATAGCTATCCATTTTTTATTGAAGTTGTTAGGCTTCCTAGGGTAAGTGACTGACATTTCCCTTCTTATTAATTCCTTTATCTCTCCCAGTTTCAAAATAGGAATGCTATTAGGAAGTCTTCATCTTTCTTAATGTCAATACACATTTTAGCAAAGTATATCCCCCCCTTACTTGTAGTTTGTTAGCCTATATATATTGGTTTACCTATGGAACCAGCTAGGAAGCTAATTCCCTTAATTGTCCAAAGTTTAAGGGGAACAATATGAAAATTTACCCAAATGGGAATGTTATCATTGTTTGCTCTATCACAGTGTATGGTTTACCTATAGAACTAGTTAGGAAGCTAATTCCCTCAATTATCCAAAGTTCCAGGGGAACGTTATGAAAATTTACCCATACGGGAATGATATCATTGTTTGCTCTATTATAGTCTATACGTGGTTTCCATTTCTTGATAAACATGTCGAGGACTCTACTCCAGTTTCTAATCAAGCAAGTTTCAGAGTTGAATTTGAATAAAAATGAACCATCTTTTATGGGATAGTCTTTTTTAGATCCTTCTTACTCCATCACCAATAGGATAAGTGAGATTCAATATCAATATGACAATAGCAAGAGCCATTCTATCATGACAAGTTTGAACCAAGAAAATAAACATAAAAATATAAAGAATGATATAATTACCATGCTCTAAAAAATAAAGGATTAAGAGTGATAAGATCTTAGGATTTAATCACACTGGAAATCTAAATAAGATCTTAATTTTTTAAAGAACTTAAAATAAGAGTTGCTCTAAAAATTTGAGAAAATTATCTCTAAGATTTTTTTAATTAATTAGTGAGAATCATAAACTTTCTATTACATCAACAAGAAAGCTTCAACAACAACAGCAACAACAACAACAACCCAGTAGAAGTCTCGCTGAGTCACGAAGTTTAGGGAGATCCAGAAGTACACAATCTTACCCTTAACTAATAGAGAGGCTATTTTTGATAGACTCATAAGAAAAAGAGAAAAGAACAAGAAAAAAGACAGGAAATAGTTTTTGAGAAGTATTTGTAAGAAAAATCAAAACTAAAATTAAAATATAAAAAAATAAAGAATAATAAAATATAAAAATTAAATAATAAACATAAACATAAAGGATAATAATAAATAATAATAAAAGTTAAATTAAATATAAACAAATACGTTCAAATAAAAATATAAGAAAATAATATAATAAATAATACAATAAAGATAGAACAAGATAAAAAATAAAATAAAAGATAAATAAAACTAGAAATAAAGAATAATAAAATATAAATATTAAAAATAATAAAAGTAATAATAAAAATAAAAAACATAAAGGATGTTGAAAAAAATAAATAAATAAGTACAAATAAGAATATAAAAATAAATAATAACAAGGTAAAGAATAAAAATAAAAGATAAAATAAGTCAATAAATACACAAACAAGAAATAAATAAAATAAACAAGTCATTGCAAGAAAATGTTTAGGCTAGAAAATCTTAAAAAGAAATAGATAAAATAACTTTCAAAGGTAAGTCAATCCCCGTCTAAACAAAAGTTTAAAATTTAAAAAATAACAAAAACATAATTACAATGCTAGTCTAGCTTCTAAAGCCTATGACATTTTTGTTTTAGAACAATACGCATAAGTAAAATGATGAGTCTAGCGCCAGTTACAAGTTTAAATTTGGTCCTAGTTTGCATTTATTCCTACACTATGTAAACCTAGTGAAAGACTGACTTTAGTTTATTTTTTAGTCTGGTTTCGATTATTTTATATAACCATTTTCAAACGCTTACTCCTTTGCTTGAATTAACATCATAGGCTTAAACTTAGTCTCTTAAAGTAACAAAGATTCATTTCTTGTACGAAGATCTACCGTTAGGTCATTAAGAGATTTTTTCTCCTTCTTTGCTATGTTCTTTGTTAATAATCTTCCAACATTCTATAATGGATCTCCAATTTCTTTCGACTCTTTAGTTGAACTATTAGTAATCTATTTTGAACTATTAGTAATCTATTCAAGCCTATCTTCATGGGTCCATTGGAGCTTGTATAGCTTAAGAAAATGTTTTATTCCCATCATCTTGAGGCAATTCAACTTGCTATCATCTTTGTCACTTGTATAAAATTCCTGTAGACTTATTGATCAAAATTTTTGTTACTCCTTTTAAGTTTTTGAAAAAATTGATTGGATTTTTCTCAATTTTATTAAGTATTAATGTTAAATTTTATAATAGTGTTTTTGACATATGATTAAATGATATTGTTGTTATATATATGCATCGACCTTTATTAGTTTATAATCTACAGCTAATCCGTCAATTTTACATTTTATGACATAATTAATTAAAGACATTTTTATCTTATACGTGTTTGTTTAATTAACCAAAGTATAAGATATAGTACATGGGATAAATATACTTTTATAAATGAAATTATAAGTAGAGCATAATTATGCAATTTGTAGTATACTTACATATTATCCTTAAATTATTCTTATTCATTGACATTAATAACATAGATTGACTTTTGCATATTTTTCTTCTTTGTAAAGAAAATAGTCTTATAAACTAAAGTATAATGATAATTAAACAAATATATGCCTACTTATTAGAAGACATTTTTTGTATGTTTGTAAATTTTCTCATTATGATAGTTATATAATTGAGTGTTAGACTTGATTCCTAAGGTACGGCAAAAGAATTAATATATTTTAAAACTACTTATGACCAATTTTAATCAAAATAGACTAGTAAATAATATTTGGATATAATATAAACTATATAAAGATTGTTGGGTTAGCTAATACAAGAATTACCAACCTAAGGTAATTGTGGAGAATATTTCCTTGTTCTTAATTAGTAGTAATTTAAGAAATTCCTTAGTTAGAGTGAACTAATATTTGAAAAGAATATTCTAAAATATATACTATAAATCGATTATTAATTAACAAGAATGGATTTGTTTGAATCTAAATTGAGTGGGCATTAATTCCATACTCTATATCTAATTAGAACACTAGATGATAACATGATATGTTATAATTATGTATGATAGGTTAAATTATTTAATTGAAAATTAAAGATAAATTAAAATTAGTTGTATTTAATCTAATTATAATTATAATTATAATTATGAATTATAATTATATTTTATAATCATTAATAACTTATTAGGAACTTAATGAGTCATATACAAAGATCACTTCCAATTTTGTACATGATCAACATGGCTACTCGATAAACAAATTTGTCTGCATTTATCAAAAGGCAAACATTGGATGCTCTAGTTATTGTCTATGTAAGAAGTGCGAAAATGTTTATAGTTGAAAAGAAGGTGAAAAAGTAAATCGTAGAACTTTATACTTCTCAATTATCTATAGAGTTACAAAATGGCTAAACGCTAAGAAATATATGGATTGCTTGTTTTTAATAAATATTGAAAGAGAGTATCTTGTTTTGGTTCATACCAATAATTATAGATTCTCGACTTCAACTAGAAAAATATCTGATATAATAGCTTATGAATTTGCATGTTTAGAGTCCCATTGTTAGATGCACTTCATAAAAATGTCATTTAACCTAGAATATATGAACTATTTTGGTACTACAGTGAAAAAAGAATAATTTTTGGAGAATGGAGCTTTAAACTGAAATTCATGTATGCACAAGGATAAAGTGAGTGTTGTCATTTTCTAGAAATGGTTCTTAATCCTAGGTAATTTTTATTGAAACTCTGATAGACTTTGGATTGACTGAAGAAATGATAGGCAATAGGGCTACTGAAGATAGATTAAGGGTGACAAATGATAACAAACTAAAAATGATTTCAACCACTAATGATTTTCTGTGATTCAATTTGTATGATATGCCTAACTCCTCATAAGTCACAACATTATTTCATAACTCAGAGTAAGATTGTTTGATAAAATGTCTTATTTACTGCTTTGTACTTAAGAGTTTTTCCTAATACAAATTGCTTAATGATTCTTGCTTATAGTTTTATGTTCTACAACCAATTTGTTGGTTATAGTTTAATGACTTTATTATTTAAATGCAATCCTTATAATATACATATTTAGATGTACATGATAAAGTCCATGGAATAAATATAAATTGCAAATGAAATTAAGATGAGGTTATAATTGTGAGATTCATATTCCATTTATATATTATCCCTAAATTTTTCCTATTAATTGTTCTATTAAGATTGGACATTAATAAAACATAAAGAGATTAAAACACATTATATTTATCCTTATGAATGAAGTAGTTTATCTCATAGGCTAAAATATTGAGATATTTAAATAAATGTATAGGTGCTTGTTAGAGAACAAGTTCACTACTGACTCTATATGAGAATTCCATTTGAATATTACTTTTATGTCTATAAAAATTCTCATTGTGATGATTGTATAAGTGATCTTTTGACTTGAGATCTCCAAAGTTATCTCATATAGGGATTGTTATGTTTTAATACAACTTACGACCTATTCTTGCCAAGGGTAGCTTAATTAGTAATTATTAGATGTAGCAAAAATTGGTAGTTGTTTGATCAATATAGGATTCATCACCCTTAAATAATTAAGGAGAATGTTCCCTTGTTCTTGATTAGTATTATTTCGGAAAATACTTGGCCAAGGTGGGATGACACTTTGTAAATAATTTTTAAATGCATTTAATTTAATTAATTACTAGTGTTGGTGAACTAACATGAATAGAAACAAATAGCGTAGATATTATTTCCATGCTCTATATCTAATCAGAACATTATATGATGAAAGGATTGAACTATAAGAAAAAATCATATATAAAAAGGTTGGTTAAAACCACTCGGATATTCCTATATATTTAGGTAGTCATGATGCGTTGCTAGAATCTAATCTTGAAATATGGATATAAATTATTTAATTAGAAAATTAAAGAAAAATTAGAGAAGTTTAATTTATCTGATCCTAAATATGATTTAAAGTTATAATTTATGTCCATTTCATAAAAAAAGAACAAGTTTGAGAGAGAAAAGTGTTTTAATCAAGTTGGACGTGATCGTAAAGTTTGAGAAACTTGATGATTAAATATAAGATATTTAATAGATAAGGATCAATATGAGATATTGGATCTTTTTTGATAAATGAATAAATTCCATTAATCATAGCAAAGTTATTCCAACATTCCAACATTACTACATTTTTATGATACAACAAGATCTTACATCATTTAACTAATCTAGCAAAAGAGACATGATCGTATCATTTTTACAAAATTACAAATGCCGTATGTTCTTTAGTTTAGTTGATAGGTTGTTATAAGCATTTCTCGCTATTGTTGCAGCCCTAATCCAATTAGTAATATGTTTTACTAGATGATTTCTACTTTTTTATTTCTTTCCACAGGGAATAAATTGCTATAGTGAATGCTACTTTGAGATTGCTCCATTGTGCTTTTGAACTTTAGCAATCCTAATGATCCAGATCAATTTTTCATGTTAAACATAAGTTTGGAAATATTTTGCCACCAAATGCATAATTCTACTCTAAATTGATCTAGAATACCTGTATTGAAAAAACAAATGGTCTTTATCTTCTTCAACTTCTTTACACAACACATATATTGTATCATAAGCAAACTACCTATTATTGGTTTTGAGTCTATTCTTAATAGCAATCCTTTTAATTAAAGCACATTTAGAGTTGAGAGAGTCCTTCCATAAAAATCAGACCAGGGGACATTCTCTATGTGAGGTTGAAGATCTAGCTACAAGATTTGTTTGTAAACACTCTTTCAGAGTTTGCTAACTAGCTAATACTTTCATCTTTATAGCATTAAGTGATTTGAAAAAAGTGCTATGAAGTTTCTTGTCCACAAGCCATTCTGAATAAGGGAAGAGGCTTTAGCATTAAGTGGAATTCTATTATTAAGATAAGAGATCTCATTCCTTTGCATTAGTGAATTGTATTTTGCCTAATTATCATACCATAGCAAAATGTGTAGTACCCCACTCCCATCAGACATTTGTGCATGTACTTCCATCAGACATTCGAGCACATACCCAATGAAAGCGGTGCACTAACTATATCACTTTCACTAACTCATGACATCATAATTTAAAACATAAATCTCATGATCTTCAAAACACAAATATCTTCATTTCATTTCATAAAATAAAGTATACAATGTATCCTTACATACAATATCCATGTATACAAAATATCATCGACCTATCAGAGTTTACAGCTTTGGTTAGAAAACATGCTACATATATAAGGAATTAAACAAAAATTGAGTCTAAATCCTTCAGTCCAGCTGACTGACCTTTGAGCCATTTCTTCTATCCCAAAAGTAGTACTAGATCTCTTCTAAACTGTCTTAGAAGATATCTCGTCTCTCTCGAACTTGAAAAGTCAATGTTATAATTTTGGTGAGTTTTACGAACTCAGTGAGTTAAATATCCTTGATGGTTCACCCATATCATATAACATATCAATTCATATTATCATATAATTCACATCATTTCATTTATCAACATGTAGCATCACAAAACACTTTGTACATAAGTTTCCACATTTTTCATTCAGGTCAATTTAACAATACATTGCAATCATTCAGATCATACATTTCATGTGTCTATGCAATGTTCATGAGACTCACATTCGTTTATTTCATTGTTGTGTTCAAGTGCCTTTTTCACTATCCCACATCTATTGTGGATATTGTGCTCATTTATAATTATCCCTTATCTGTTGGGGATATAGGGCTCATTTTACATAGTGAGCAAGAGGCTCTTACCACATTATGAGCTTTAAGCTCTTTTTTCACTGGCGACTCTGGTCATAACAACCTTTATATTTCATACATTTATATAATGAAATGCATCACACATACTGAATCATTGTATTTAATCAGTCACATTGACATTCTCTTTCTTAATCACATTTTTCTTCGGACCTAAGTCCAGTATTCAACAAAAATGTTAACAGCATTTGTTCCATCAAATTCACATTCAGTGAACACTTCCAATAGTTTTCATGCATCAAATGCCTCAGACATTCAATGTCTAGAATCAGTACATACACATCACATAATAATTTAATACATAGTTTAACAAACAAATAATTAAAGTGAGACCATCTTAGGTTACTCATAATTTGCTCTAGATAGCTTATTGCCTCAAAGTCCTGACAATGTCTGGATGCAGTCACTCTAATTACTCCTCTATATCATGCAAACATACACATTTACAAATTATTACTTTACACATTCACATGAATAGTCGATCATATACACATAGATATGCATTATGTATAATGCATGTTCAACGACAATCCCAACTATATTTCCATAATACACATCTCATAATCAATTAACACCATCTTTTAATCATTCTTTAATACCTAATACACTTTACTCACTTTGATTACCAAATTCATCATCAACTAGGCTCATTCAAGATCTCATTCAAGCCTAAATACATCATAGGTAATAAGTCAATAATTTATATATATACATGATTTTGGGACAATAGGCATAACTTTCACTATGGATGTCTTATTAAGGTCATTCGAATACTCTTTTGAAGAAGACTTCGAATTCTACAACTTTTATGAAGACCCCAAAGAGAGATTTTATTGTCTAAAAGGTCAAAATTGCTTATTTATGTAAATATGCAGATAATGTCCGTCCAGTAGACTGATGTCCCTCCAAACGGACATGAATGGGGCTGGAACACTGGAATTCCAAAGAATGTTCACTCAACAGACTTATTTCCCTCGAAACAGACATGAGCAAAGCTGGAATGCTGGAATTTCAGAGAATGTCTACCCAACAAACCTAAAGTGCACCTAACGGACAACAAAAAGGCATATTCATGTTTAACCCATTCCTAAATATTTTCTCCAATTTTCCAACTCTTTCAACTATTATAAGCTTCATCCAACACCTCATATGCTTAGTTTAACATTTCTAGCTTAATTTCTCATCATTTCCAACTTAATCTCATGACACATAAAATCCTAACTCTTTCCATAATATATTTCATTCATAATACACCAATAATTCATTTCCATAGTTTATCACTTAGGATTCATATTCTCTTCATTTCCTCTTCATTATTAACTCCATTTTGGCCCAATTATTATCCACACATAAATAAAAATCCATGATTGATCTTTAAAATGAAAAACAAAACATATTTATGCACACATTTGTCTTCAATTTTCTGCACATGTTCAACTTCGTTTCCACCTTCAATTCACTTTTAACGTATCATTCTAATTCACCTCATTTCAAGACACCATATTAGCCTTTTCTTTAACCTCAAGATCATTCTAGTTCATCTATATAACAACTACCTAAAATTCATGTAATTAAGCATTAAAACAAAACATTAGCATATCATCTCTTCATGAAATTTCTGCACAATTTCTAAATCATTTTGATGATGTTTCTATCTCTAAATTATCACACAACATCTTATGAATTATCAATCATCATATAAGTAAAAGCAAGATAAAAACATATGACTCATTTATGTTTCAGCATGTATACCTTACCAATTCATGATCATTTAACTTCTAACTATCATCAAAACATGTTTCATTTAACAAATCAGGAAAAATAATGCTTTACACTTGTTTAGCTTAGCTTCAATGTCTTCAAACCATAATTAACCCTAGCTTCTCATCATCATACGAACTTCATCATGGAGGTTGGGAGGATTAGGTTTTATATTGAAAAATATGAAGAAGACAAGAGAATGGGAGTAGTAAATGAAAAATGAGAACAAGGTTCACTTTGATAAAGGCAAGAAGAGAGGATCGTGGATGAAGAAAATTGAAGAAGATGAGAAGAGAGATTAATACAGAAATGAGAGTAAATAATAAAGTAAAAGATCAATTAACAATAAAGGTAATCTTTCATCTAGGAGAGAATGTCGTGGGTTAAGACATGTTTGGTAAGTGACATTTGTCACTTGATATATATCCATTTTCTATAAGTCTCCACTTGGTCCTCTTATCTAACTAGTCCATTTATGTCCAATTTCTAATCTAATTGCCTCCCAATTTTCTTTGACATTTGTAATTAAATCCTAATGTCATTTATCAAAATTTCTACTGCCATTTGACACCCATTTCTGCTACTATTTATCAATTGTCTCGCCACTTGGCATTTTTCCTAGTCCAAAAATTACCCAAAATTTTAGAAAATTTCCTAAATTTCACCAAAATTCTAAATAAACATTTACACTCACCAAATCAATTTCCAAGACATATAATCCACAATTCTCAATATAATCACATTTATAAATTAATTATACCCAAAAAATGTCAACGAATGCATGTACAATCATTTTAATGTGTGTAAAAATTAAATATTCACATATGTGTGCATGCTATATTATGCATGAGCATGAAATGCAATTTCCTAATTTCTTATTATATCTCTCATGTACAGTATTCTAGGGTTTTAACCTTTAGCATAATAAAATAGGATGTTACAACTTTCCCCTCCTTAAGAAATTTCGTCCTCAAAATTCTTACCTGATTCATCGAACAGGTGGGGATATTGTTTCCTCATATGCTCCTCCGTTTCTTATGTAACTTCCTTATTCGAGTGATTATTCCAAAGGACTTTCACCATTGGAATTAATCAGTTTCTCAACTGTCTCGTCTAAAATCCCACTATCTTGATTGGCTCTTCAATATAACTCAAACTACTAGCAACTTCAATTTCTTGAGCCGGTAATACATGCATCAAATCAGACCGATATCTCCTGAGCATACTCACGTGGAACACATTGTGTATCTGAGACATCTCATTCAGTAAGGCTAATTTGTATGCCAATGGTCCTATTCTCTCAATGATCTTATAAAGACCAATATATCTAGGGCTCAACTTACCCTTTTTACCGAACCTCAGTACTCCTCGCCAAGGCGATACTCTCAGAGATACTTTGTCTCCTACACTGTATTCCATATCTCTCTGATGCTGATCCACATAGCTCTTCTGTCTATCTTGAGCTGCTTTAATTTTACTTCAAATCAGTTTCACTTTATCTACAGTATCTTGTATCAGTTCCGGGCCTTCTACCATTTTCAGACCCTCTTCATTATAATACAGAGGCGAACGACATTTTTTGTCATACAATGCCTCATACGGTTCCATTTCGATACTATTGTGATAATGATTATTATATAAAAACTGAATTAAAGCTATATACTGATCCCATGCTCCTTGAAACTCCAATACACACGCTCTGAGCATGTCTTTTTAGGATGAAATGTAGTACTGAAGTTCAATTTTGTACCCATAGCAGTCTGTAAACTCTTTTAGAATCTCGAAGTGAATATGGGATCCCTGTCTGATACAAGGGACACTGGAACCCCATATAGTCTAACTACCTCATTCACATACCTCCGGGCTAACTAGTTTAGTGAGTGATTCTCTCTTACTGGTAAGAAATGGGCTAACTTTGTCAATCGGTCCACCACAACACATATAACATCATTTTGCCTTAGAGTTCTTGGCAATCCCATTATGAAATCCATGGTGATTCATTCCCATTTCCACTCCGAAATAGGTAACGAATGTAGCTTCCCAACTGGAGCCTGATGCTCATCCTTATTCTACTGGCAAGTTAAACGCTTAACAATGTGTTCCGCTACTTGCTTCTTTATTCCTGACCATCAGAAATGTTTTAGCGTATTATACATCTTGGTGGTACCAGGATGCATAGCATAGGCGACTACATGAGCTTCCTCTAAAATTTCCTTTCTCAATTCATCCACATTAGGCACACATATCTTTTCCTTTAGCCATAGTGTCTCATCTCTCAGTTCAAATTCAGAATCTGATTGAAAATAAGCTTCATCTATCAGGATTGTTCCTCTGAACTTTTCTGATCCTATCATACAACATCGGTCTTAACTTTAGTGTAGCTATCAATGCCTCATCCTATTTTGAATTCAACTCCATATTTAAAGTTCTCAATTGAATTAATCTCGGTAGTCTCGATATATAAATCTAAACTACACTGCTATCTGATTTTCTACTTAGAGCATCTGCCACTATATTAGCTTTTCTCATATGATACTCAGTCGTACAATCATAATCTTCAACAGCTCTATCCATCTCCTCTATCTCATATTCAACTCCTTCCGACTCAACAGATACTTCAAGCTCTTATGATCAATATATCTGGAATGTCTCTCCATATAAGTAGTGACTCCAGATCTTTAGAGCAAATACCACTGTAGTAAGCTCTAAATCATATACTGGATAATTAATCTCGTGAGACCTTAATTGTCTCGTTGCATAGGCTATCACCTTGCCATACTGCATCAATACATATCCCAATCCTTGATATGAAGCATCACTGTATACTACATAACCTCTAGTTCCTGATGGAATAGTCAACATCGGTGCTGTAGTTAATCGGTGTTTCAGTTCCTCAAAACTTCTCTGACATTTTGTCATTCGACCTGAAAATTCCTTAGAAGTTTAGTCAGAGGGGCTGAGATCAATGAGAACCCCTCAACAAACCTCTGGTAATATTCGGCTAATCTAAGGAAACTCCAGATTTCAAACACATTCTTTGGAGCTTTCCACTTCATCACTGCCTCTATCTTCTTTGGATCCACTTGTATACCTTTTCCAGTTACTATATGGCCTAGAAACACTACTTGATCCAGCCAAAACTCACATTTACTGAATTTGGCATATAAATATTTCTCTCTCATAATTTGTAAAAGATAATCTTTAGAATATTGAAAGAAATTTGTTTTTGGGGTAGGAAAGAAGAGAAAAAAAAGTCATATTCCTTCTCCTTGTTCCTTTTTTTCTTTATGTTTTCTCTTCATCTTTCATCTTTTGATCTATTTTAACTCAAGTAAATTTAAAAATTTAGTTGTAACGTTGTGATGTTTTTTAAATCAAGTATTCCTTATTTCTTATTCTTTTATTCATGAGTAATGAAAATTATTGAATGGAAAAATTATTTCGATTTTGATTATTCTATAACTATTCATGAATTTAATGGTCTGTAATTATTATGAGTGACTGATATAATTAGTAAATAGGTTATTTATGAATTTGTGTGTTTAACTTATAAGAAATAAGAAAACTAAATTGAATAGTTATAGCTTTCTCAATTATTTAATTTATGATTTAGTCTTACCTATTAAGCTTATTACTATTATTCAATTAATATGGAATGTTTTCACACCCAATCAATTAATGGTAAGTTTTGGTGTGAATGCTGGGTTTGAACCAATTAATATAGGAAAAATTGAGACTTATTATGACTATCTTAATAGGTTTTATACTATCATCATGAATTGTAAAAATTAATCTTTTTAGACCAGTGATCAAAGTTACAATTGAAAGAGATCCTTCAATTAAACCAAAATAAGTAAATTTGAATTTCTAATTAGTTGATTTATTTTGACTCCTTGTTAATTTTAGTTCATTAGTTAATTAATAATAAACTCCCACTTAGTTTTATCAATTGAAATTAAGAAATCAATTTTTAATTCTTTTAGGATTTGACCTGGTTTCATGACTACTAAAAGACTTTAATGAATTTGAAATAATTTTAGAGGCTTTGACAACCTGTCCAAAATTTTGGAAACATTATCGGTAACTATTTTAGTTTCTTAGTTTCTTTATCTTATTTTATAGTTTACTACTAATCTCTTGTCTTGTATGACTCGTTCTTCTCAGACATATGAATTGCAATATAATCTATAAATTAAGAAGACAGTGTGTCATTTAAGTAAAGAGATGAAGCAAGGAAAAGGTCATTCCTCCCTAAAAGTGAAAGTTGAGATATATGTAATGGATCGTAGAGATTCTAATTCTCAAGAAGTTGAAGAAAAGATGGAACATCCTAACATTACATCGTTGAGAGAGTTAGCCATACGAAATTTAAATCAATAATCTTTAAGTATAAGATTTCTAGATTTTGAGGTGGATCTCAAATTGAAATCTTGTTTGATTTACTTACTTCCTATCTTTTTGGGTCTTAAAGATGAAGATCCATATAAAAACTTGAAAGAATTTCATGTTGTTTATTCTGGAACGAAGCTATAAAGAGTGACAAAAGAATAAATGAATCTCATAGCCTTTCCATTCTCATTAAAAGATAAAGCGAAGGATTGGCTTTATTATCTTCCCTCTAACACAGTGACAACATAGAATGAAATGAAAATTGTTGGGTCCCGTTTTCAAAACACAACTCTTGCTCTGATACCACAACCGTTGGACCCCATTCCAGAGCCTAACATTCATGAGTCATGAGACGTGAGCGCAGCCTTCTGAAGGGTTCTTATAACATCCCGACATTCATAATTGAGTGCTTGATAAACGACAATCCATTCTTATGTTCATATCCTCAATCGCCATCCTAAACATATCACTCCATTTATCTCTTATTTCTATAATAAACTAAGTACTTTTCAAGCTCCATTCAAGCCTAAAAGAATCATAGGAAAGCATTGATAAGCCCACAACTTATAAAATGTACATGATTTTGGGACAAAAAGCGTAACTTTCACTAGGGATGTCGGATTAAGACCATTCTAGGATGGATTCGAAGAGAATTTCTATTCCTAAAACTTCCGTGAAGATCCCAAAGAGAGATTTTACCATATAGAGGGTCAAAATTTGCACATTTTAAAAACTGTCTCGAGAAGGTCCGCCTAACGGACATATGTCCCTTCAAACGAACATGAACTGAGCTGGGGACATTTTCAGACCCGAGAAGGTCCGCTTAGCAAACATGAAGTCCCTCTAAAAGGACATGAACTAAGCAGAAACAGTGGAATACCCGAGAAGGTCCGCCCAACGGACATTAAGTCCATCTAACGGACAGTTACAGGTTAAATTTTATATTTCCAACTCCTACCAGCTATCATGACCCATCTTATGCATATCTATCATTCCTAACTCATTTTCCTCATCATTTTCACTCCCATTTCAACTCAATATCACT
>JAOTAY010011019.1:0-14993 GCA_025629805.1 Erythroxylum baracoense
CTCCTTGTAAGACTTAAGTTCTAACCTCTTTAGTGATCTTCCTAAAATACCCCTACAAGAACATGTTCTTTCAATTTCAACTAACACCATAAGCTTTCAAATTAAATCTCAATTTCTCCTCTTAATCCTTCAATCTTTAAAAAAAATTTCTACCCCCAAAGACATTATAATTAATACCTAATCACAACAAATTAATCAAAAGTAAACCTCAAAAAGAATTTAGCACAATCTTGTTAGTAAGAAAAGAATCGGGATCCAACACAAACTCCCAATGGCATTCTTCTAAATGCAAAAGTACTGAAAGGGCAAGTGAAGGTGGTTTTCTCCTAATCTTCAGTAACTATGGCAACCTGTGTATACCCTGAGTACCCATATAAGAAACATAAATGTGATTTTCATACAAGCTTTTCTAACATTTGGTCAATGAAGGGTAGTGGGAAATGATCTTTCCTAGTCACTTGGTTCAATTTTTGGTAGTTTATACACACTCTCCACCCACTTAACACTCTAGTTGGGACAAGTTCACCCCTTTGATTCTCTATGACAGTTAGTCCAGTTTTCTTGGGCACGACATGAATGGGACCGACCCATTTGGAATTAGATATGGGATATATTAAGCCTACATCATACCACTTTATGATTTCCTTCTGTATGATATCCATCATTTGGGGTGCAACCTACGTTGGGCCTCTCTTATGGGGTTTGCATCTTCTTCCAAAAAGAGTCTATGCTTACACAAAGTAGGGCTAATTCCTTTTATGTCTACAATTGTCTAACCTATGGCTTGCTTATGGTTTCAAAGAACTTGTAAGAGTCGCTTTTTCTAGGATGGTGATAAAGAACTTGAAATGATCACAGGTAAGGTCTCATTCCCACCAAGAAATGCATATTTCAAATTAAAGGGAAGGGGTTTTAATTCCACTTCAGGGGTTTGCACAATAGAGGTACTAACCTAGAAGTTGACATAGGTAATGCAGGGTTAGAAAATAGAGATGGTTCCTTTAGAAAGGAACTATGAGCTATAACCGCACCACCTACAGTATGATCCACCTTTATTCTTTCAGCATTCTTACCTGCAACCATGTCAGATTCAAACATTTCTTGAATAATTTCATCAGAAAATCAAGGGAATCTACAGAGCATAAACTTTTAGTTTCAACAGGGTATCACATAACATCAAAGATATTAAAACTAACAAATTCTCCATCAAATTCCATAGATAAATCACCCTTATGGACATCAATCTTTGTCTTGGCAGTACTAAGAAATGGTTGAACAAATAGCAGCAGAACATCTTTGGACAGTTCAGACTTGTTGCCCATGTCAAGGACACAAAAATTAGCCAGGAACACAAGGACGTTAACCTGCACTAGCACATCTTCAAGCACACCGTTAGGATATACATTAGAATTATTCGCTAGTTGAAGTATCAAACCAGTATTTTTCAAAGGACCTAAATTAAGAGCATCATAGATACTTTTAGGCATGACATTAATCGAAGCACCTAAGTCTAGCATGCATCTTTTAAACTGAGTATTTCCTATCTTACAAGGAGTAGAAAACATACCAGGATCCTTACACTTCAGAGGTATTTTCCTTTGGATGACCGCAGATACATTCTTCCCTATATTTACCTTTTCATTCTCCTTAAAGCACCTTTTATTAGTGCAAAGTTCCTTCATAAACTTAGCATAGCGTGGGAATTGCTTGATGGCATCCAAAAGAGGTACGTTTACCTCAACTTTTTTGAAAGTTTCGAGGATTTCTCTTTTCACTTCTTCCTTCTTTATCTTGGAAAACCTGGAAAGAAATGGAGAACATCATAAAATTTGTTAAGAATGTAATCGTTAGCAGCAGAATGTGACTCATCTCTCTTTTTTTGCTCCTTAACCTTATTTCCAGCCTTTGTGGTCATCTCTCTCTCTTCCTCAATCCCACTTTTGTTTCCTTTATCCCCTTTCAGATTCACCAACTCCTTACCATTCTTAAGCATGACGACACTAACATTTTCTTTTAGGTTAGGTATGGGTTGAGATGGAAGTCTCCAGGAAAGTTGGGCCTCAATATTACTCAAAGTGGTGCTAATCTGTCCTACTTGAGTGTCTAGATACTGAAGGTCAACATCAATTTTCTTTTGGTAGTCAACACCCTGGGCATGAACAAGACCAATTTGG
Organism: Erythroxylum baracoense; assembly: GCA_025629805.1. Classification (NCBI taxonomy): domain Eukaryota; kingdom Viridiplantae; phylum Streptophyta; class Magnoliopsida; order Malpighiales; family Erythroxylaceae; genus Erythroxylum; species Erythroxylum baracoense. The sequence goes on from JAOTAY010011019.1 coordinate 2,175, forward strand.
CTAGTGAGTTGCTTAACCATTTCTTCAAATGACAGCTGGAAGATTGATTTTGTGATGGATTAGAAACATAGGTCGAGGGTTACTCTGGTTGGCATTATAAGTTAGGGGTTTGTCCTAGGTCCATATCTCAAGTTTGGGTGATCTATCTAACCCTTATTGTATGTGTTTGAGAATGGGTCATACTTTCTATTGGATTGGCCATGAAAACCACCAATTGCATTAACATCTTAAACCTGCAAAGTAAGACAAATGTTAGTTGCATGAAAAAATCATAACAAATCCCACAAGCACGAGCATACGGAACGCCACTTATAATTAGCTTAAATATAAGAGTGGTTAAGTTCGCAACTTGTTCAGCATTTTGTTTAAGCTGATCTTGAATAAAATGCATTTCAATATCATTCACTGTTTTAGCCTGGCCTACTTTATTCCTGGTTCCAAATTGTCATGAATTTTCGGCCATGTTAGAGATTAAGGTCTTAGTTGCTTTAAGAGTTTTATGAACCAATGCCCCACCACTTGCAGCATCTATCATGCCTCTATCGTTTGAGCTTAAGCCTTTGTAAAAACACTGAATCAATAACTGGTCACTAATCTGATGATTGGGGTAGCTAGCACAAACTCTCTTAAACCTTTCCTAGTACTCTATAATAACTCATTAACATTTTGTCTAATTCCACAAATTTCCTTCTTTATTGATCCAATTCTACTTGCAGGAAAGAATTTTTGAAGAAAAGATTGGTGCAATTGAGCCCAAGTAGCAATGGATTGAGGGGGAATATAGTATAACCAATCTTTAGCTAAGTCTTGCAGAGAGAAAGGAAAAGCACGAAGTTTTACTTATTCATCATCCACCCCCTCAGGGCTCATAGTAGAACAAATAACTAGAAAATTGTTTTAAATGCTTAGAAGAGTCTTCACCTACACGACCATAAAATTTGGAAAATAAATTGAGGAAACCAGAATTAAGTTTTAAAGGTCTTTCCAAGGCAGGAAAGACTATACACAGAGGTTGATCGTCTAAATTTAGTTGAGAAGCTGCTTTAGAGTAGCCATTTCGTCAGACAGATGATCTAGAAAATCTTCCTCCTTAAATAAATTTCTCAAACCTTCCTCTGTATCCTCACCTATGATTATACCACTTCACAATTTCATGTAAATCCTAAAAAAGAATAGAAAAATGTTAATACTAAAAAAATATTAAAATTTTCACAATTTGCAGATTCATATAATCCATATTCCTTCGTTCTTAACCATTTTAACACTCATCATGCTTGGTGAGTAAGTACCAACATGAACGTAAGGAATTAGAATTAATAAAAACTCAGTTTAGGATTTAACAAACTAAACAACTCTCTCCAGCAACGGCGTCAAAATTTCATATGTGTCGTCAAGCATTTACAAATTAATACCTTATTTTTACCATTAATTAATTAATAACTTTAGGGGGTGGTCGAATTGGTGGAGTGGGGGCATGAGGCCAAAAGGTCCTATGTTCAAATCCCCTTACCTACACTCTCTCGTTCGAGCCTGTTGTACAGGGCTTGCCTAGTGCGGAGTACCTAGTTGGCGTGATTTATAGGCTATTATATCAATCCAAAGGTTTACCCAGTACATATCCAAAGGATAGTGGCTGCAGGTTCCTCCATTCCAAAACAAAAAACAAAACAAAACTTTAATATAGGGTGAAATAAGATTTGATCTCACAAGGAGAGTGTTGTTTATTAAAATTCATTTCAAATGCAAATGAGAGTATTAATCAAGTAAATGTATGTAATTATAATTTGAAACAAAATAAAATTCGTTTAGAAAAATTCAGCCCACAAAAACAAGGTGAAATGCCTATAATTTGATATTTAATTTAACTCAAACTCATGCACAACTTGTACCCATGTTATTTAGCATATTTCATCCCCTTAAATCATAAATTTATGATCATGAACCCTTAAATCAGATCTGAAAATTGCACACTAAAATCGCATGTAATTTATTAGTTTCACCTCATTAAACTTTAAAGATTGTATTATACTTAAATCCCTTTAATAACACAACACGTGAGTTGTCATTTGTCATGTTTTTGGCACTTAAAACAAGCTAAAATCATGTTAAAACTTCAAAAAATCGGAACAGAATGTACAACTCAAAAACAAAGAGCAAACAACTAAAATTCAGCTTATGTGGACATTCAAGATTGCTTCTTTCAAGTTCATTCAATCTCATGAATCTTATCATCTTTCACTAGAATTTCCAGGCATATTAAACTCAAACATATGTCAAAATTATGCTGAGAAATCAAGAAAATAGCAATGAACAGTCAGCTCTCAATTTTGATTGCATAAACAATCCAAGAATAACACTTTCATATTGAAGTTGCATATTTCTAAAAATTCTAACTTTAGGAAATTAATTTCAGCAAGTTTTCTAATTGCATTATAGCATATAAATAACTCTCTAAACATACCCAAACATAAACCAAGTATAGGCGACTAGTTCCATGGCATAAATTAATCATTATTAAGCAATTTACACAAAATATGTATGCTAGACAGTCATCTGCATAATAAATTAGAATGAGTAGTTTTCGTATTTCTTCTTTTGAAAGATGTTTTAGGCCTTCAACTTTTAACCCTTGAGACTTATAAAATCAGAAAATATATAATGAGATGCGGAAAAATCACAAGTAAATATTTAAACACAGTAGAAACGGAATTGGTAGGGGCTGGAAGTTTTCTTGTCAATCATTTTACTACATATCCTCCAAAATTCCATATTCAATTACTAATTTCAATCAAGATGTTCTCCAATTAATTTTGCAAAACTTAATCGTTGAAATCCTTCAACTTATGGCCTCATCTAATAGGAAAGCATAGTAGACCAAAAACCTTACCACATATACGTAAAGATGAGAAAGAGGGGTTCAATTGGAAACTAGAACTAATTAATTAGAACATAAACTTTTAACACTAAAAACATAATATAAACAAAATTTTAACAAGCATATTATTAAGTGATCAAGCATACATTAGGCCCATAAATTTATTCATCTAAGTCAATATTTTTATCATCAAAATCCCGAGCTATAAAGTAGGCTAATTGTAGAGACGCTCACCGGCTGAGTTCTCCCTATCTCCCTTTACTAATTTTGAATCGAGCCAACTCGACTCTAAATTGATTAATGCAATTCTTTCCAAAAAGACATCATTAGCCCCAAGAATTTCAACCAACCAACTAACGAAATTCTTAGATCATGCGACATTCTAGTTAAATCTCAACCCTTTGACCAACTAACAATTTAATAGTTGCTACTCGACTCGTTAAAATCAATAGCAATTACGAACTAAAGAGGAAGCAATAACAATCAATTCACACTCAAATATATCAAAATGTCTCTGAATTCTATAAGAACATGAATCGTAAATAAATTGGCTCAAGCATCGCACAAATACTAAAATACTCGTAATGCTAGAATTAAATTGAAAATGATTGTCTCAAATTATCCAAAAAAAGAACTAAATTGAAATTCTAAAAACCTTTAGGCAAATTAAAATTTAAAGAACTAGATACAAAAATAGTAAGAGTAAGAGAGACTCATTCGCTTTGACCCGATAGCTCGAAACGCAAAACCTCCTCCAAAGGTCTTGAACCAGCTCAATTCTGATGGTTTTGTATCTTTCATACCACCCGAACACCTCCTTACACTAAACTTCTTCTCCAATAGCTCTCAAGTTGTATTTTACTCTCAATTGCAAGTGATATGCTCTATCCCCTATTTCCACTGTTGTCCTTTCTTTTTGTTGGCTGCCGAAAACAACCCAAAAGCCATACTTTTATACATCTTTAATAAGCTTCCTCTTAAATCTTCAATTTTGAAGAAAGAACATCAGGTCTCTTCGTGGGACTTTTATGTTTCACTTCATTTACCAACTGCTACATTTTTATTTCTTCTCTCAACTACTATACATTTCTTCTTCTTTTCATATTCTAACCCTTGGGTTTCTGCTTGCTTCAATGTTTTGCTATTTCTGAACTGCGTTTTGGTGATTGTCATCTATTGCTGCACTGAGTTTTTCTTTAGACTGTTGCTGCTAAGTTTACTTTGGACTGCTGTGCATTTTATCTCTTGGACTGTACCCTTGCATTTATGCTCTCCTCTACTATTGTCATTTTCTGCTTCTATTACAGGGGGAATTCAAATAACGGTTATAACTGTTAGCTACTGCTGAATGTGTTTCGAAATTCATTTAGTAATACGTTACGTTTTGGGTGTTTTATTTCAGTTGTGTGTGTTGTGTTGTTTTGGCTTGTATTTGGCTTCTATGTTGCGTTTTGTCTATATTCCCATGTATTAAGGTTGATCGTTGCTGAATGAATGGGGCATGAGGAAATTTACCATAATTCTCTTTTCTCTCTTATCTGTTACCCCTTTTCTTTCCCCTTCTCTAAGCTTCTCGATCTAAATTCTCTTCCCCTTCAGATCCTAGGTTTGGACGATCTAAATTAGAGCTGATTTGAGCTTCTACTAGGATCACCCAGTAACATTGGTATCAGAGCTTCACTGGATCCTTGGCTGTGGAGATGGCAGATGGGACTTGTCGCCAAGTTGGAATGCAAGATCTCTCCCGTCGCATTGAAGAGGTACATTCTTAGTCAGTGCAGTTTAGGGATGAGTTTAGCCAATCTATTGATGAGTTGAAAAGGTCAATTATTATAACTTGACCCCCTATAGAATTACTGAGCTGATGGTGAAGCTTCTAATGGTGGTTTTGAGGGTCACCCATTTGCTCAAATGACTGTAGGAGCTAGTGGAATTGTCAATTGACCACCCCTTGCGATTGGACATCAAGGCAACAATCATCCAGGGATGCTGGCTACATGCTTGTCTAAGGTGGAATTCCCCGGGTTTGATGGTACCAAATTGAAGGAATGACTTTACAAGTGTGAGCAATTTTTGATTTGGATAACACTAATCCGGCAGTGAAAGTGAAATTGGCTTCCAGTCACTTGGATGGGAAGGCTATATAGTGGCATCATAACTACATGAGGGTAAGGTGTCAACAATTCCCCTCTTGGTCTGAATACGTTGTTAATATCTCTGCTCAATTTGGTGATGTGTATGATAATCCCTTGGCTGAGTTAGTTAGCTTGAAGCAATAGGGACCAATGGATGATTTTTTTGATGTGTTTGAGTGAGTGTTAACCAAACTGAACCTTCCCCTAGAACATTCTTTGAGTATTTTCCTTGTTAGAATGTATCCTCATGTTCGAATGCATGTGAGACAATTTAATCCTATTGATATTCACCAAGCAGCTCTCGTTGCAAGGCTTTATGAAGCCTCTCGTAAGCCTTACTCTTTTAAACCTATACAAAAAACTTCCCCTATTTTGTTGCCCACCCAACGTCTTCACCAATTTCCTACAAACCTTATACTCTCAAACCTACCACTCCGTTACCTCTAACAGCTACCACCCCTGAAAAACTTTTTAAACTTATATCCTAAGCTAAAATGCAAGAAAGGAGAGCCAAGGGTTTGTGTATGTTTTGCGACAAACCCTGTACGCCTGGACATCATTTGAAACACAGGAGAGCTCAGTTATTTGTCTTTGAAGGGGATGAATATGATGACAATGCAGATGAGGAACTAGAAGTAAATGCAATAGAAGAGAACCAAACTGATGATTAAGTCAAAATTTCTATCTATGCGTTAACAAGTGCTTTTGCATTGCAGACAATGCGTGTGATAGGTTATGCTAAAAAGAAACCTATTCACATCCTTATCGATTCTGGTCACACTCACAATTTTCTTGATATTAAATTTGCTAAGTTGCTTGGCTTCACTATGGAAAGAATTCAACCTCTAGCTGTAACAATGGCGGATGGAAACAAACTGAGTATGCAATCCATTTGTAAAGGATTCACTTGGTCTTTACAAGGATCAAAGTTTGTGACTGATGCGATGATCATTCCTTTGGGAAGTTGTGACTTGGTCCTTGGTGTTCAATGGCTTTCCACACTTGGACCAATAGTTTGGGATTTCCATCAGCTGCGAACAGAGTTTCATTTCAAGGGTGTTAAGCATGTGCTGTGAGCACCACTTCTTCTTCTGTCAAAACTATAAAATACAGCAATATTAAAAAAATTATGGTGGAAAGACCTCGGTTGTCCCTTCTGCACCTTAGCCCTCCCAACCTTGAACCTACACCTATAACACTTTTTAATCTTACTTCATCACCTACAGCCCCACATCCTGACAAACCTCAACTTGACCAACTCTTATGCTCCTTCTCTGACATTTTTGAAGAATCACCTACACTGCCCCCTCCCAGGCCCGACTTTGATCATAAGATTCCTTTGCTTGAAGGCACCAACCCCATCAGTAAAAGAACCTACAGATACTCTTCTTTACAGAAGGATGTGATTGAGAATCTTATCAATGATATGCTAGACAAAGGCATTATTCAATATAGCTCCAGTCCAGTGGTCTTGGTTAGAAAAAAAGATGGTACTCGGTGCTTATGTGTTGATTACAGAGATCTGAACAGTCAAACCATCAAAGACAAGTATCCTATTCCCCTCTTGGAGGATTTATTAGATGAACTTGGAGGCTCTACAATATTTTCAAAGTTAGATCCCAGATCTGGCTTTCTTCAACTTCGAATGGACATATATAAAATAGCCTTCAAGACACACTAGGGTCTTTTAGGGATTGGGTATATCTTAAGCTTCAACCCTGTAGACAACAATCCACGGCTACTCGTGTTTCTCATAAGCTCTCTCCTCGATTTTATGGGCCATATTCATCATTGATAAAGTAGGCTTTGTGGCATACAAACTGGAATTGCCTGCTGCTACTTTAATTCATAATGTCTTCCATATCATCCGGTTGAAGCTCTATCCCAATCCATAGTCCACTACCTCTGTTTCTCCATAGTACTTCCCAGATCCTGGTTTGCCCAAAGAACCTGAACTCTTCCTTGATCAGAAGATGGTTAAAAAGGGAAACGTTGCTGCAACCCGTGTGTTGGTGAAGTGGAAAAATTAACTTGTTGAGAAAGCTACTTAGGAGTTCTATCGAGACCTTCTCCAGAAATTTCCTTCCTTTGATCCTTGAGGACAAGGATCCCTTTTCCCCCGGGAGTACTGTTATTGGAACATACTGTTACTTAGGATAAGGTTAAAATAGTGTTTATAAGACGTCATTGAGAAATTAGGAAGTATAATTCATACTTATGCATTATGTGGCGTACACATACACAAGAATATTGATTTATGCACATTAATATGGTTGTACATGCATTCATTGACATTTTCTGGGTATAAGTGATTTTAATGTGATTAAAAATATGAATTGTAGATTATTTGTCTTGAAAATTGAATTGGTGTGTATTAGAATTAATTTCGCATTTTTGGTGACATTTCAAAATTTTCTGAAAATTTAGGATATTTTTGGACTAGAAAAAATGCCCAGTGGCAAGACTAATTGAGACATGGAAAATTATGATGACTAAGTTCAAAATTGAGTGACATTTGGCATAGTTAAATGAGTGACATTTGGATTAGTAATTAATTAACAAATGGACTAATTATGGAGAGACAAATGGACCAATTATTGTGTGACAAGTGGACCAATCTTGGATTGACATATGGACTGATTAATTAGTTACAAATGGCAATGTAAGGAATGGATTAATGGCAGCATCTTGATTAGGCACATGTCTTACATGCCTTAATACATATGGCTTCGGTAATTTGATGACACCTAGCACAAAAATACAGCAAGGATAGCCAGCGGTCTTCCTCTTTTTTTCTTCACCTTCTTTACCAAAATTTCATGAAGTTTTCTCTATGAAATTGTAGTCTAACCTTAGCCAAATTTCTACACGAAATTCATATGTTAATCCTTCACAAAATAACCAAGAAACCAGCTAGAAGTGATCATCTTATTGTTGTCCAAAAACACCTTGTTTCCATCTTAAGTTTGTGAAGAATCTTACATGCTTGGAGGCTTAGTGAATTTGGAATTTTGAACTGAGTTGGAAGCCTAAAATGTAAGTAACAATTTGAGCTTTATAACATGTTAAATGGTATGAGAATGATGTTTGAATTGGAATGAATTGCATGTAAGGTTGATGATGAACTGTGCTGGAATATTTTATATGGAGTGTTTTACTGAACATACATCTGAATTTTGCACATAACTTAATTTGTGAATATCTAAATTGGATGAATTTTTATTTAGAGTAAACTAGAAACATATTGCTACATTTGTCATGAAGGAATTGAATTTGAAGTTTGTCCTTAAGAGTCTTGAAATTTGGATTGAAGTTGAGAACTGGGTACTGTTGTGTTATGAGAACAGTCTATAATAATTTGGTTATAACTTGCACAATACTAAACCCAAAATACATGAATTTGACTTCATTAGAAACTTAAGGCATTTTGGAACATTTTATTAGAAGAAGGTGTTGCCTGAATACCTCGTTGTCTAGGTCATAATGGTTATACAAAAATGACCCGAAAATTTGCCTTGGGAAAAAATTTGGAAAATTAAAGCTGTAGGTCGAAATTTTGGTTTCAAGTTCATCTTCTTCTTTCGACCTATTTTACATGTCTTTAAGGCTTGAATTTGAAGAAACTCAAAGAATTAAAGTTGTATATATAGGTCTTAGCTTGACCTCGATGAAAGTGGCTTGAAAAATAGTGACTAAAGCTGGAGTTACGCTTGTTTTTCTAATACTACCTGTGACAAACCCCTGTTTAGAAATCTTTTATTATTTCCTTATTTTTGGGGACTTTAGAGCACGAATTGGTCAAAGTATAAAACATGAAAATGATTTTTGAAGTATTATTAATGCTTCTGTGAAACAATTTGGCTAGAAGATGTCTTTATAAGTTTATGTAGTAAATTGAAGTCATACCCTAAAACAATGGACTGTTTTGATGAGAATGAGTTCAAATCTGGAAATTTGATATGTTTAAGGAATAAATGAGATCTTTTAAATGAAAATATGACCTTTAGGACATGAATAATGTGTATAAGGTGTAGATGAATGAGTATTGAAGAACATAGTGTATTTATAAATGAGAATTAGGTAAATGTATGAGTATATGTTGCTGGAAAATTTTGGTGAATGTATAGATTTAGCTTGCTAAAATTTCAGATATAAACTACCAATTATGTGTGTTTTATAAGAAGCTTTTTGATTATGTAAATGTTCAAGGATAAGTGTATAATCCTAGGAAGAAGAGTGGTATTTGTACGGTTGATCAGTTGAAAGTGACCAAGCGTACTAAAGAAACATACCCGAGAATTTGTCATTGAACATGTATAATACATGATGTATATATAAATGTGCTTATTCATCTAAATGTGCAATATAGTAATATTAAAATGTATGTAATTGCATATAAAAGAGCACATTGAGTGACCGCTTCTAGACATTGTCGGGACTTCAAGGAAATAAGCTAAAGGGAGCATTTGTGAGTAACCTAAGATGGTCTCACATTAAATTATTGTTGTTTACATTCCGTATTAAATTATTATGTGACTGTGATTGTGTTGATTCTAGATAATTGATTGTCTAAGGAATTTTATATTCGGGACTATATTGAAAGTGCTACTTGAATGTGAATATGAATAACTACGTGTTCTTAACTTATATGTTGAATGCCGGACCAAGTCCAATGACCAATGTGAATGAGAAAGTAAATGTAAATGCAATGGATTGAATATGATGTTTGACAATGTGATATGCATTTATTCCATGAATCCATGAAATATAGAGGTAGTTGTGACCGGAGTTACTAGTGAAAAAGAGCTTAAAGCTCAGACATCCGTGGTAAGAGCCTATGGCTTAATTTTATAATAGAGCCCGATATCTACAATAGATATGAGACAGTATGATAGAGCCTGGTATCCACAACAAATACGGAACAGTGAAAAAGGCACTCGATCACAACAATGTAATAAATAAATTTGAGTCTCATAAACATTGCGTACACATATGATATGAATAACTTGAGCAATTGTAATGTTTTGAGAACTTGTATTGTATGAAATGTTTGAATGCTTATCGGTGGATATGTTTAGCATGATTATAACGAAATTATGAAATGTATGAATTTTAAATTGGGATAATTATGTAAAAAGTATTTTGTGATATTACATGGAAAAAATTGAGATGATGTGAAATATATGATGACATAATTTGTGTGTTGAATAACAAGCGTGAACCATCGAGGATGGATACTCAACTGAGTTTGCAAAACTTAACCAAATTGCAATGTTGACAATTTTAGGTTCAAGAGAACGATGACTTAAACTCCTAAGACTGCTTAAAAGAGATTTTGGTACAACTTTTGGATAGAAGAATATGGGTTAAAGGTCGGTTAGCTGGGACTGAATGATTAACCTTAGTTTTTGTTAAATTCTCATGTATGTAGCATATTTTATAGACAGGGCTATGACTCTGATAGAGTGATATTGTATAAACATGAATGATGGATTTCAATTATGATTTGTGAAATAAAATGTAGAGATTTTGGATTTAGACATTGTGTTAATTGTGATTTTAATTATAATGTCATATGATATATTGAAGGTGAGATAGTTAGCAAGCCATTTTTGTCAGGCATATGCACGTTCGTCTGAAGGGCATATGTGTACATGTCGAATGGGAGTGGGGTGTTACATGGATAGTAGTCCTGACTTGCTTTAGGCATAATCCAAGTATCAGGCTGTTGTTGAAGGAACAAGGTAGTAGATTTCGAGCACCCTTCCTAATCTATTCAGAAGAGGAAGGTATTCGATTTCAATCCTTTAGCTTCAAGCAAATAATGGTTCCTAAATACTTTGATTTTGAGGTGTTGGATAACATAGGATTGAGAGACAAGATTGAGAACCTAGGAGAAAAAATTCAGTGGGGTAACTTCATACATTTTAATATCCTGTTTACCAGGAACTAACCCAAGAATTCTTTACTTCTCTTCAATATAAATCGAGTAACTCAAAGAAATTGAGGTTTAAGTTGCGGGGTTAACCTTAGAAACTCTATTATGACACTTTATATGAAATTTGCGATTTCCTCAAGTCATCCATAGTGGATCAACACGATGATTTCCATGCCACCCACTATTGGAATGAATTAATTGGGATGGAACAATTCGATGCCAAAAATGCCTATAATAACATAATCAGAAATCATTAACATTTGTTGCTACATAAATTCTTGTGTCAAATGGTATTTAACAAAATTGAAACTAATAAATGTTCAATAAAGGAACTTTTTCTGTTGTGGTGCATGGATCACAGTATCCCAGTATGCACCTCTACCCACATTTTAATGCAATTGTTGCTACTCTACGTAAGAGAAGCAATCATTTAGTTACTTGGTGTTAGTCATTGTTGAGTATTATGGTGTCAACTGCAATGGACTCATTGTCCTTCATCCTAAGTTCATTAACTTTCATCACTAGTCGCGAGCTGAAATCTTAAAGTCCCACAATATGGAACTTCGGGATATCAGTACCAAATCCCATGTAAAGATCAAGGCAAGGCTAGCAAGTTCAAGTTCAGCGCCTCAGCAACAAGAAAAGGACTCAACCAGTGAGGAGCTCGGAGAGGAGGACAAGGAAGAAGAACTTAGTTGGAAGAAGGTGCTTATTGTAATCTCTGACAACACCAAAACACTCATAGACACACTTACAAAAAACTCCAGGATGATGAAGGAGATGGCCCGCACAAAATGACGTCAGAACCAAGATATATGTCGTATTCATCAATACTTTGAGGCTCAAGGCGTGCAACTATGACCTTCGACGCCATCCCGCCTCAGTCACTTTAGTGAGCTCGTGTTCTAACCCTTCTCTTTTCATTTTTGTTAGTATTTTCTTCTTATGTTCTTCATCTTATTTTATGTTATTTTAGTCTCCCTAGTGTGTTTGTGTACTATCTCACATTAAGAAAAATGTGTTGAGTGCGAATTTTTCATATTGTATGATAGGTTATTTGTAGTGTATGATGTGAATTGTGTGAATGTGTCATTAGTTATGACTTAACGGGATTAATTTATCTGTGAACATAGTCTTTTAGGTTGCTAAAACCTATTAGCTCACGATATTAGTGACCTACATTACTTAGGGTTAAATATGTTGGTTAGTTAGGATACGATGTTAGTCTATTCACCCTAGGAAGCTACTATATTCATTTATAATTTTAGGCTAATAAAATAAGTGGCATTACTAGTATATTTTCATGAGAATGATTAGCAAAAGCAATAAGGTGGGCAAAACGATGTGTTAAAAATGTGTATAAATTTCAATGAATTTACTATTTCACTGGCCTTCGGGTTATGAATAGAGCTACTAGCCAGTTGAGAATGTGATGTAGCAGAGTAACCGGATCGACACACATCACAAATGTGTGCCTTCTCATCAAAAGGCTATAATGACATTCTAACCAAGCCGCTTAATAACAACATAAACTAGTTGAGTAACTAGATCGACATTCATCACAAATGCTTGCCTCTACGTAAAAAGACTAGGTTGATGTCCATAAAAATCAACAAAAAAATGTTTTCAATTAAAATCCTACTAAACTTTTATTAGCTTGTTTGTCCATGAAAACCTACTTAGGAATAGCTACACTTTTGATTTGACCAAATAATTATCAATGTGTGTGTGTGCATGTAACACCCCAACTCCCGCCGGACCCGAACCCGATATCAACAGTGATACCCGAATTCATGCCCCGCGAGGGTGGCGTGTCACATCACTTAACACTTCACTAAACACTTAGCAAAAGTCGGTGTGATTTTTTTTTT
>JAOTAY010011040.1:0-14989 GCA_025629805.1 Erythroxylum baracoense
TTTCCTTGCTTTGGTGTCTCCTTCTCTCCTTCTAGGTTCTTCTACGATTTTCTCCTTATTTTCTTCCTTAACCCTCACGACTCTTCTCTTCTTTTGTCTTATTATCTTAAGACAACTTTTTGAGTTTCCAATCTTTACCCTTCCTTATTCATGAAATTTCTAATAACTCCTTCTTTTACTTTATACCACCTTACCAAAATCCATAATATACCATATTAAACTCCAAAAATTTCTAATTCGTAAATTCTAATTTATTTTCATGCTTGATAATCTAATAAAATAATTAAAATAAAATAAAAATATAAAAAATCCTAAAAGCGGGATCCAACATTTACGCTCAAAAACTACAAGTGAATAGGTTGTGCCTTATAATAAAAAGAGCGAATATCAATCCCACAGGGATTGATGCCTAGACACTGCTTAACTTAGACACAATTTTTTTTAAGAAACTAAATTGTCAAATGCAAATAATCTGGAAAATTAAATTAAAATTAAAAGGCTAATGTAAACAATGGATGATACCGCAATTACAGAAAATCTAAATTCAAGAATCTAAATGCTGGAGATTACCTTTTCCTTATTCTGTCTCCTTCCTATTTTATTGATTGAATTATGTCTCAAATATTTAAATGTACTAATTACCCTCTCTCAAGGTGTAACTATTTATCCCTAATTGAATTAACGGGAATCGATTAAATAATCTCTCAACCTAACTAATGACTCTACCAATTCAACTAGTTATTAAACTATCATATGGGCGATCAATTAACTAATCGTGATCTCTCTTCTAATTGTTCAATTAACCTAATGATTGCTATTCTATAGGTCGCCAACTCTCGTTGTACAATCCTACATAAATCTCATCTCACTCACTCTCTCGATTTGTTGCAAGACAACAATTTAAAACAATAATCATCAAAGACATTTCATTTAATTCAATAAAATAAGAATTTTGACAAAATAATTCAAATGCAATCCCTAAAATGAAATTAGCCTAACATGGTCTCCATAACATCATCAACAATCAAATAAAACATTTTTACAAAGAATTGAGAAGATTAAAATGAAAGAAAATGGAATAGAAGGACTCCTCTTTATTGCCAAAATCTGGAATTTTGGTGTTGATGTGCTATTTTGCCTAATCCTTATGATGACCCTTATCTTCAATGCTCCGAACATGTGTTCTCCACCCAAGGATGGTGATTCTACTGGTGGGTGTCACCTCTCTTGAAGATGGAGGCTTAATGATGTTTTTATAGTCCAAAAATCCTAGGTTTAATGAAGTCTCGCAAATTGCCTCATATTACAATTCCTATGTCCGTGGGAATCTGCATGATTCCAACGAGCATGGGAATTGTAAACAGATGCACTCCTCATTTCTACTGTGATTTCCCACTTTCGTGGGAATTTGCATGATTCCTACGAACGTGGGAATTTTTCCCAGATGAACTCTTCTTGTTTTTCCTTCTTCGATTTTTTTTTGAACCTCCAAGTTGCTCCCTCTTCCTTCATACACAAAAATAATCAATTCTTACCCTCAATTAACATCAAACACACAAGAATAATAATGGAAATCAAACTTAATGAAAAACATATAAAATGAATCCTAAACTAGAATAATAAACAACAATTATGCAAGAAAACACATGCCAATTACCTACAAAAACATATCCTAATGCAAACCTATCATCTACCTAAGCTTTAATCTATCAACAATTCTTTCACTAAGAGAATATTATCAAAATAAATCTACCAAGTATGAATGCTCCTTGAGAATCATGTATGATCATGTTCAAATTCTCTTTAAGCCTATTAGCAAGAAACTTTGAAATCATCTTGTATATGATATTACAATAAGAGATTGGTTGAAAATCATTAAGACAGCTTGCATCAAGGAGTTTTGGGATCAAACAAATGTGAGTAGAATTAAATTCTCTCAACATTTCATAAATTCCAAAATAGTTTCTATTAGGAGCTTACTTGTAATATGCCAGATTTTCTCAAAAAAGAAAGCATTGAAACCATTAAGGCCTAAGGCTTTTATAGGATTAAGATTAAACAGAACTAATTTGATCTCTTGCAGGGTAAGAGGTTGCTGGAACTTCATTAATGTCTCCTGAGATAAAAAAGAAGGAGGACCAATAATTTTTACCAGCTCTTACAAATTAAAGCCACCAGGAGCAGTTGGAGCACCAAGTAAGGATTCAAAATAGTTAATACCATATTCCTTAAAAATCACTGTCAATAACCATCTGATCATTAGAATTAAGAAGACAAGTTATCTTATTAGGGTTTCTCCTTGGTAAAATAGAATTGCGATAGAATTTAGTATTGAAGTTCCCTTCTCTTAACCATGTTATTCTTTACTTTTGCATACGTAATGAATCATGCTCTTAAAGAACTTTAGTATACATCTTTAGCTTAGTAGCCTTAATGTTTCTGTATGCAGTGACGTCTGGCTGAAGGTAATAGACCTCATAAGCTTTTTTCAACTCTCTCTTAGTTTCTTACAGTTTGATATAAGTAGTGGACTGATTTCTTTATAGAGGCTCTTAAATTTGTTTCCAAATCTGAAGCTTCCTTATTAGTTAAAAATATTTACAGCTTAAAATCCTGGTACTCAAAACCATATGTACCAACTTCATAAAACTATCCCTACTTACTAAAAAGTTGAAGAAATTGAAAGGAGAATTGTAGGAAGTTAGGGGAGTAAGATTAAACACCTTCATAGTGGGGTGATATAAACATAGAGGGGCTCCAAAAGGAGCATAAGAGTTTGTCTAGTTTCTTCTTGATAAGTCATCGTCCATATTGTTTGTTACCCTAAGAGTAAGTAACTACTAGAAAATCTGAGACCAATCATTTATAAATTGGTAATAGCACCCTTGAGTTCTCCGTTAAGATTTGATGTATTTATCCCATCTCCCTGAGCTTATGAGAGATCTAGTATACAATTTAGGTCACTTATAATCAACCTAGGCATATTTATAGTTGAATGAATAGATAAAAGCTCCTTTTATAGCTTAGCTCTTTGAAATTCGAAGTTAGCTGCATAAATGATCATAATTTCCATCTCTTCCCTATCTCAAAGAGTGTGCACTTGAGGTGAATAAACTGATATGAGGTTTTAGTCACTGAGACCATCATTTTTTTATTATTATAGGCAGACAAGATTTTACCATTGTAATGGTAGTCTTGGTTTGATCCATACTTCTAGCTTTTCCCTAAAAATTTCATAACATTGTGAATTTTATGAGCTTTTATTCTTATTTGCAAAAGCCTAAAAAAAACTAATTTCGTTTCCAACAAAAGATCCTTGACAACTTGACCTTTAGAAGGCTCATTAAAGCTTCTAATGTTCCTAAAAATCATATGTATTTAGTTAAAAGAGAGGGTGTTTCACTCCCCTTTAGGTTTTCTTCTTTTTCTCCCTAATCTCCAGCTGGATACAAGAGTAAATTGTTCCTTCAACATTTGAATTTCAACAGGAAGATCTTGATGAGAAGCCTTTTCTTCATGCTCATCTTTAGAAAGTTCAATACTAGCTTTTCCTTTGTCACAGCTGATGCAATGTCATGATTTTCAAGCTACACCTCATTTACTTCTACAATATAATTTTGGTCTTTAGTTGTTCCAATGAAGTTAGTTTTAGTGTTTGCATTGGCTAGTTCTTCCACTGTCCCCATTAACTTATTATACTTCAAGTGTGTTTTTAGGTGATAATTTCCTTTATAGATCAAGATGAGAAGAATCCAAGTGAAATTAAGGCATAAAATGAAAGAATTGAAGTAACTATAAACTTACACAATCGTCTATAGTGACCATATATATAAGTCACTGTAAACATGTGGAGCTTCTAAGATGGTGTTTAACCACGTGTAATGATACAAGCCTATATATGTTGACATACACAGCTGTGTATGAGCCTATATAAGCTTCTATAACCTTGTAAAGTCACGATTAAGAGGTTTTTTGACATATATGGTAACTTACAAGGCCATGTATGTTCCAAAAAGCCTATTTTTTCCTATAAAAGGATATCATTGAAGACTATGCAAAGGGGGAAGACTTGAGAGTCATGAAAGAAACTAAAAGAGGAAAGAAAAACACAAAAAAGGTTGCACATCTTATGGATGAAGATTAAAAATTGGAAACCTCAATATCAACTCCAGCTTTCTAGATTTTCCAGATCAAGGCTTTAAATTTTTATTCTATTTCAATTCCAAATAATTATGTTTGAGGCATGATTATGGACTGCTAAATCTATTTTAGGGGGGTTTATTGTTGAATAGTTTTGTGTAAATTTTACCTTGTTGAATTAAATAAATAACTGCTTTGTGATATTTACTATGCTCATACTTGATTTAAATTAGGAGATTGAATCAAGGTATTTGAGTTAAGTTGCGTAGGTAATGAGAGTTAGTACTTTAATAGACTTACAAATATCATGTTGATAACCAATTGAAGAGAGATATTAATTGTGGATTAATTATCTTTAGGATTGCTTCAAATCTAATTAAGTAGTTAGCACTAGTTTTAAGAGATCAAGAGATTGCAACTTAATTTTTATCTATTTCAAAGGGGATTACTTAATCAAATCTTAAGAGAGGGTAATCAAAAACCTTTAGATATCTAAGATATAGCATAGTTGAATTCATAAGGTGAAGGAATTACAAAGCAAGGATAGGATAATCCATAAGTTTCCACAATTACTACTTCAATTTTATTGTTATCTTTTATTTGTTAAGTTATCAAGTTTACTAGTCTACTTTAATTTTCAATCAATTTAATGTTTTGTTACCTTAGAAAAAGTGTACTTCAAAATTTTAGGTGACTATATTCAATCCTTACAGGAATGATATCTTTTATACTATAAAATGCTATTTATATACTTGCAGTATTAAAAGTTTTTCAATTAAAACTATCAACAAGTTTTTATTGGTTAAGTAAGTGGGGACATTCATGACAAGGTGTTTGCCTTCACATTAAAAGGTTAGGTGATACTTAAAGAAAAATTTAAAAAATGGTGCTTGCAATAAAACTAAACCTGTTAATCTTTTAAAATAACAAGAATTATGAAATGACATTTATTGATAATTTACCTCCTTAATTTACCACTAATAATGAGTGAATGCCTATAAGTGACATAGGTGCTTGAATAGTGTCTCAATATTTTGACTGATATGTGTATTCAAATCAAAGAATTTGAAATTGTTTGGATTAAGTTAGTTTGTCAGAATTTTTCAAGTGGTTGATATGGTACTTATTTTACTTCAAGTGTGTTTTCTAAATTGCCTTTATAGATCAAAATGAGAAGAATTGAGGTATAAAATGGAAGAATTAAAGTAACCTTGAACTTACACGGTCACGTGTGGAGCTTTGAAGAAATTGTTTATACTCGTGTAAAGATATATGCACTCGTACATTGACATACAAAGTTGTGTATGAGCCCCTTTAAGCTTTTGACCATGTAAAGTCACAATTAAAAGGTTTTTGGACATACATGGTCACCTACATGGTGTAAGTTATCAGGTATGTTCCATAAAACATAGTTTTATTATAAACGGATATCATCAAAGGATAAGCAAGGGGGTAGAATTGAGAGTCATGAGAGACACCAAAGAGACAAGAAAAACATAAAAAAAAAGGTTGCACATCCCAAGGATGAAGATCAAAAAGTACATCAAAATCAACTCTAGCTTTCTAGATTTTCTAGATCAAGGGTTCAAACAATTTCATTCTTTTCTCTTTATTCTATTTCATTTCATTATATGCTAAATCTCAATAGTTGTGTCTTGAACATGATTATAGATTGCTAAATTTGTTTTAGGGTTTATTCTTGAATTGTTTTATACAAATTTTACCTCATTGAATTCAATATATTACTACTTTATGATAATTTTCGTGCTCACACTTAATTTGAATCGAGAGATTGAATCAAGGTATTTGTGTTAAGTTATACAACCAGAGCTAGAACCTTAATATACTTACAAAAATTAAGGTAATAAGCAGTAGAAGAAAGATCTTAATTGCGAGTTAATTATCCTTAGGACTGCTTTATTTTCAATTGAGTATTTAAGAGTAGTTTTGAGAGATTGAGAGATTGCAACTCAAATTTTATCGATTTCAATTGGGAGTACTTGATTAGATCTTAGATAAGGTAATCGAAACCTTTAGATGTATAGGATCAAGCATACCTGAATTCACAAGGTGAAAGGAAGACAAAGTAAGAATAGAATAATTCATAAGTTTCCACAATTGAGTACTTCAATATTATTGTTATCTTATTCAGTTATCAAGTTTCTTAGTTTAGGAGTATAAGGCCATTGAGAGCAGAGTATGAACAAAAGGATCCAATATACTTTCATTTGCTTATTTGCAAAAATATCCTTATTAAATATAATCAAAATTATTTGTACCAAAATCATAGTAAAGGTGTTAGACCCCATTTCCTAAGTCCAACTCGAGAGTCATAAAATTTGTGAACATCCCTCTGTAGGGTTCTTTTAATGGAACCTCATTATCCAACATAGGTTCATCTTCATTCTTATAACATCCCAAAATTTCATATATGAAAACTTGATAAACGACAATTTATTCTTATGTTTATATCCTTAATCGTCACCCTAAACATATCACTCATTTTTTATCTCTTATTTCCAAATCAAACTAAGTACATTTCAAGCTCCATTCAAGCCTAAATGTAATCATAAGAAAGCATCAATAAGTCCATAATATATAAATGTACATGATTTGGGACCATAAGCATAACTTTCACTAGGGATGTCGAATTAAGGTCCTTCAAGTACAATTTCAAAGAGAACTTCGAGTTCTATAATCTGTGAAGACTCCGAAGAGAAATTTTGCCATCTAGAGGGTAAAAATTTTCACATTTATATAACTGTCCCAAGAATGTCTGCTTAACAGACATATGTACCTCCAAATGGACATAAACTAAGCTGGAACACTAGAATTCCCGAGAAGGTCAGGCCAACTAACATTTACCGGTCAATTTCTAGATTTCTAACTCCTACAAGTTACCTATGACCCCTCTTATGCATATCCATCGTTTCTAACTTATTTTCCTTATCGTTTTCCCTTCAATATCACTTTCATTTCAGCTCAATATCATTTACATCCAAATTATAATCTAAGTTTGGTCATTAATCTAAAAGCATAACATTCAAACTTATACACATTCATCATAAATTTCTGCACATTTTTAACTCCCTTTATCACCTTCATTTCATCTCCTACTTATCCCACTAATTCTTCCCCTTTTAAGATACCATAGTACTCATTTTCTGTTAATTCACGTAAAGAAAAAAGGCTATAAAGTGTCCAGTATGCACCCTGTGCAGCATCACTAATTTGAGAAAAGCATATCTCTCAACTCCACTGTCTAAAAATTGTAAACTTCATATCATTGGAAAGATAACAGGATAAAATACAACTTCCAAGAAGACAAATTTGCCTAAAACAACCTAGATTAATACAGTTTTTCCCCTGAAGTCAGAACACAGATTTTACCCCTATGAATGCTTGAAAATGCAATGCGTAAACTTGGAAAGTCATGAGCAAAACATAAATATTTTTCACTAACATCAAAAGAAAGAGCTTTACAAAGCTTTAATGGGAATTTCAAGACCTACATACATCATTGGTCTCATAATCCTAAAATACAAAATATACATGAACGAGTGTTACTTGAAATGCGGCTAAAGCCTTGTGTTTCCAGAAACTAACTTAAATACAAAAATATGTAAACTTGGAGTGATGCCTTGACTCTCTATCATTCGATCTCTTACTCTTCACCTACAGATGGGGAGGAATGGGAGGTGAGCTTAAAAGCTCGTGCGTAACAAGTTTATAGCAAAGAAACAAGCAAAACCATTGAAAATATTCATTGCCATAGTGAATTGCATTAAAACCATAAAACACGTATTTCTCAAATTCTCAAGCTTGTCAAACAATTCATAAATAACATAAGTCATGTATTTCTCAACTTTTCAAACAAATCATAAATAGATAAGCAATTATGATGGTTTGGGTAGTCCATAAACATGAGAGAGTTTTTGTGAAGCTCCGATATACATGAGGGAGTTCTTGTGAATCTCTAGTAAACATGAGGGAATTCTTACAAATCTCCAATAATAATATAACGGGCCACCACCAACCCACACAATGGTTTGCGCAGTCCATAAATATGAGGGAGTCCGTGAAGGTCCTTGCCACTAGCAGGCAGGCGGGAGAAGCCTTTAACATGGTCAACGTGCACGTGACGTAATAGAATGGACCACCACAAACCCACACAAACATGAATTTCATATCTTGTAAACATCTTGCACATTTCGGAAACATGATTTCTGTAAGCATGATATTTTTCAAATACAATTTCCATCATCATCATCAAGATTCATGTACCAAACATGTAGCAATTACTTAAATCATTTAAGAAGCAACAAATTTAACATTTGTAAAGCAATTGAAATCATTTAATTCTATTGATTTGAAAAAAATACTCATGGCTTATTACTCAACTATAAACATGTAACCCACCTAAATTCCTTGCTAAAAAACTTGCTTAAAAATGCCCCTCCTCTTGCTACTCTTGCCTCTCTTGATTCCCTTTAACATTGGAAAAAATCCAATTCAATAGGAATACAAATTGAGAACCCAAAAAGTATATTCAATAAAAATTGATTCTAGAATACTTAAACCTATGTGTTTCCTAAGCTTCATGAACCAAAACTCTTCCAAAACTCCAAAGGATTAAAAAACAAATGGGCTTACCTTGAATCTTCACTAAACAATGAGATGTTTGGCACAAATGGAAGCTCTTCTCTTCCTCTTTCTTTTTCTCTTCTTGAGTAACCTCAAAATCACTCTTGAAAACTAAGAAAAGATGAAACCCTAACTTGCTTCTTCCTTTTTCCTTCTAATTATCGAAACTCTCTCCCCCTTTTCTCTCTTTCACATACTTCACTTGTTCTCTCTCTTCAATTCATGTTTTTGTTCATTTAGTGTACAAGAGACACTTTTTCCTCTTCCAATTTTACCCTTAATGAGTGCGAAAAGTCAATCCTAGCCTTCCTTTAATGCTTCGTGCCTTTTATTCTTAACTGACATGCCAAATTTGCCCTTAATACATTCCTACTACTTTAATTTAACTAACCAGTGTAATAAAATCCTACTAACACTGTAATGATTAATTAAACTCCAATAATAATTCTATCATGACCTCATAATTTATTTAAATCATGCTTAAATTAACAACAAAAATTCGGGGGCCAACATTTCTCCCCCTCTTAAAAGAATTTCATCTCGAAATTCTTTCATGAGTCATTAAAGAGGTGTGGATACTTTTCCTTCATGGCCTCCAAGGGCTCCTACTTGACCTCTTCCTTAGAATGGTGTTTCTATAGGACTTTAACTAGTTGAACTGTCTTGTTCCTGAGGACCTTCTCCTTAGTGTCCAGAATCTCTACTGGAGTCTCCTCATCAGTCAGATCATCTCTCAACTGAAGCTTAGTGGTTTGAATGATATGGGAGGGATCTGATCTATACCTCCTTCACATGGAAACATGAAAGACATCATGTATTTGTGACAATTCTGGTGGTCGTGCCAATTTATAGGCCAATGGACTAATCCTCTCAACAATCTCCAAAAGACCAACGTATCTTGGGCTCAATTTGCGCTTGTTGCCAAACCTCATGACTCCTTTCCAAGGAGATGTCTTAAGAAAGACTTTCTCACTAACTTCATACTCCATTTTTTTTTGTGTGCATAAGTATAGCTTTTTATTCTATCTTGAGCTACTTTAAGCCTTTGCTTAATTAGATTGATCGTGTCAACTTTCATCTGAAGTAACTCTGGTCCTATTTATTTCCTTTCTCCTTTTTCATCCCAACATATAAGAGTTCTCCATCTTCTTCCGTATAGTGCTTCACAAGGAGCCATCTGAATGCTCGAGTGGTATGAATTATTGCAAGAAAATTTGACCAATGGCAAGTGCTCATCCCAAGCACCTTCGAAATCCATCACACATGCCCTGAACATTCCTTCAAGGGCTTGAATGGTCCTCTCATATTCCCCATTTTTTTGGGGATGGAAAGCAGTGCTAAAATTTAACTTGGTCCTTAGAGCTTCTTACATACTTTCTTGAAATTTCGAAGTAAACAAGGATCTCTGTCAGAAACTATGGAATTTGGGATCCTATATAGTCTCACTATCTCATCAGTATACTTCTTTTCTAGCACATTTAAAGAATCAGTCTATTTAATTGCTCGAAAATGGGCTAATTTCATCAAACAGTTAACAATAACCCATATGGCATCATGCTTCCCACTATTCTGGGGCAAACCCATCAAAAAATCCATAGTTATCCTTTGCCACTTCCACTCAGGAATGGACAATGGCCTTAACTTGCTTGAAGGCGCTTGGTCCTTAGCCTTGACTTGTTAACACACTAGGCACTTACTTCCTTATTCTACTACATTTTTCTTCATGCCTTTCCACCAGAAATACTCTTTTAAATCTCTGTACATCCTAGTGCTACTTGGGTGCATGGCATAAGCCGCACTGTGTGCCTCGTCGAGTATCTCATCCTTTACCTCCTTGAAATTTGGAATACAAAGTCTATTACCTACAACCATAAGTCTATCATCCCTCACTTCCACCTCAGATTGCTGCCCATTCTTGATTGCTTCTCAGAGCTTGTTCAACTCTGTATCTTGTTCTTGCAACTCCTTAACTTTCTCTCTGAGTATTGGTCTCACTCTGAAATTAGCAATAGTGCAATTAGGTTTCTCTTGTTTCAAGCTTATTCTAAGCTTAGCCATATCATGAATCGATGGCTAAATAGATGCGGTACCTGGAATCAAATCGATGGCAAATTCGATTTCCCTTGTTGGTGGCAAACTAAGTAAATCTTCTGGAAACACGTCTGTAAATTCCCTCACAATGGGAAAATCTTATAACTTTCCTTCATTAACCTCGGTGTCCACAACATGTGCCAAGAAGGCTTCACACCATCCTATCAGCTAGCAAAGCTGAAATAATTCTTGGTGATGGTATTTTTCTGTCTCCCTTAAAATTCACCTTCTCACCCTTGCCAAGATCAAATTATACCTCTTTAAGGCTACAGTCTAACTTTGTATGATATTTCTCTAAGGTATCCATTCTAAGTATAACATTTAGGCCCTTTAAATCTAAAAGCATTAAGTCTACTACCAGTCTAGTACCATCAATAAAGAGTTCACAATCTCTATATGCTTGACTTATTATCACATTTCTCCTTAAAGGAGTACTAACAACTAATGGACTATCTAATGGCACCAAATTAACACCATGTAATGTCATGCTTGTAGAAACAAAAGAATGCGTGAAGCCAAAATCAATCAACAAACACACTTTTGAATTAATTAACCGAGCCATACCTATAACAACTTCAGGTGCGGCTGTAGCTTCATCTCTAGTCATGGAAAACACCCTTGCCTATGCTTGACCCCTTGGCTTTCCTAGAGGAATAACCTTCTTTGCCTCTCCAGAACTTCCCACCTCAGAGGCTACGCTGGTTTCTACTGTTTTAGCTCTCTTTGGGGCTTGCATCTGCGACCCATCTTGCTTTGGTGCTTGGGGACATTCCCTGACCATGTGTCCCTTCTCTCCGCATCGAAAACATACTCCAAGTAACTTGAAGCACTCTCCTTTGTGAAACTTCCCACAATGCTCACATTGGGGGTTCATATACCTACTCCTCTCCATCCTTTTGTTGCCTCCTACAGTTGAAGTTTATACTGAAACTACCTTTGCTTGCTTGTTGTTAGCAAAGCCACTACTTCCCACTTCGCTCTGCGTGTGGAAAGTCCTCATACTCCTCTCAAGCATAGTGGAACTCATTCCCTTCTTGGAAGATTGTTCCCGGTTCTTCCTCTTCCTGTTTACTTTATATTTTATGTTCTCCAGTTTCTCAGCTTAGAGTGCAGCATATACCAATAGCTGGTAGTCACAAAAATTGTGGATCAATACCTTCTCCTTAATCTCCAAATGAAGTCCTCCCTTAAACTTACAACACTTATCCTCCTTATTCTCAATAATGTTGGCTGCAAACCTTGAAAGCTAGGTAAACTTCAGTTCATATTTACTCACACTCATGTCCCTCTCTGTGTGAAATTTAGGAATTTTCTTGCCTTCTTTTGGTACACTTTCGAGAAATATTTCTTCCTAAAGGCTTCCAAAATTTGCTCCATGACAATATCGATGGTATGACCTGACTATGGGACACCAATTCCCACCAATGGAGTGTGTCCCCTTGCAGCAAGCTCACTGCATAATCCAATTTCTCCTCATCAGAGAACTTCATCTACAATAGGACTCTCTTTGTCCTTCTCAACCATGCTTCAGCCTCTTTGGGATTCGTAGTCCCATTAAAGTCTACAGCCCCATACTTGCCAAGCTTATCATACTGTTCGCTCCTCTCCACTGGAGCTTGCACTGGAAGTTGTGGCAGTTAGCATATAGCATACGTGAAAACCTGAGCAAAGGCTTGAAAGAAACATGGATCCATGGGGTTTATTTGGGGCATAGAAAGAGGCAGTGGCACTTTATGTTGAACACTAGGTGCCTTAAAATCATAAGCAGAGTGTGTCCTCAAATCTTGTGGGACATGAGATTCATCCATACTTCCTTGGAAAGAGCGAGATCGAGATCGAGTCATAGCTCCTCGAGTTCTCCTTCGAGGCGGCATACTCACTTTTCAATTTAAAACTATTTAAAATCTTTAGTTCATGTTCCATATCAGGTTTAAACCTGTATGTGCGCATTTAAAACCTTCTTAAACTATGCTTCATGTAAAATAATTTCAAATAATGTGAAACAATATAAAAACAATGCATGTTGTTCTTTTAAAACAATGTATGTTCATTTCGTGTTTTAAAACGACCTATTTCATGCCTAGGATACACCTAAACTTAGTTGCTCTGATACCATAGGATGTTGGACCCTGTTTTCGGAGTCTAACTCATAAGTCAAACATGAGCACATTACTCTGTAGGGTTCTTGTAATGGAATCTCATTAGCCATCATAGGCTTATCTTCATTCTCATAACATCCCAAAATTCCATATTTGAACACTTGATATACGACAATCCATTCTTATGTTTATATCCTCAATTGTCACCCTAAATATATCACTCATTTTATCTCTTATTTTCACATCAAACTAAGTACATTTCAAGCTCCATTCAAGCCTAAATGTATCATAGGAAAGCATTGATAAGTCCACAAGCCTATATGTACATGATTTGGGACAATAGGCATAACTTTCACTATGGATGTCAGATTAATGTCATTCAACAACGATTTCGAAGCGGATTTCTAGTTCTACAACTTCTGTGAAGACCCCAAAGAGAGATTTTGAAGTCAAGAGAGTCAACAATTGCACATTTATGTAGGTATCCCGATAATGTCCACCCAATGGACTTATGTCCCTCCAAACAGACATGAACGAAGTTGGAACGCCTGAATTCTAGAGAATGTTCACTCAACGAAAACTAACTCTGCCCAACGGACATTTACTGGCCAATTTCTAGATTTCCAACTCCTACAAGTTACTTATAACCCATTTTATGCACATCTATCATTTCTAACTTATTTTTCTCATTATTTCCCCTTCATTCTCACTTCCATTTTAGCTCAATATCATGTACAACTAAATCGTAATCCATGTTTGGTCATCAACCCAAAAACATAACATTCAAACTTATACACATTCATCATAAATTTCTGAATATGTTCAACTCCCTTTATCACCTTCATTTCATCTCTAACTTATCACACTAGTTCTTCCCATTTCAAGACACCATAGTACTCTTTTTTTGATGTCCAAAAGTTACAAACTTTATATCATTGAAAAGCTAAGAGGATAAACTTCAACTTCTAAGAAGACAACTTTGTTTAGATCAGCCTAGATTAATACAGTTTTTCCTGTGAAGATAGAACACAGATTTTACCTCTATGAACGCTTGAAAATGCAATGTGGAAGCTTGAAAAGTTACGAGCAAAAAATAAATATATTTCATTAACTCAAAAGAAAGGAGTTTTACAAAGCTTTAATGGGCATTTCAAGATATAAATGCATCGTTGGACTCATAATACAAAATACAAAATATACATAAATGAGTAATACTTAAAATGCCACTAAAGCCTTAAGTTTCCATAAACTAAATTAAATACAAAAAGAAATATGCAAACTTAGAGTAGTGCCTTAACTCTTGATCACTCGATCTCTTCCTCGTCACCTGGAGATGGGAGGAAGGGAGTGAGCTAAAAGCTCGTGGGTAACAAGTTTATAGCAGAGAAACAATCAAAACCATTGAAAATATTCATGTCGTAGTAAAATGCATTGAAACTATAAAACATGTATTTCTCAAACTTGTCAAACAAATCTGATGGCAGGATTTATGAATTTAGGATTGTTTTGTCTTGAGATTGGGATTGATTTTTTGTATGCTGGAAAAAGGAAGGGTAAAGGTTACGGCAAGTTGAACAGGTTTGGCAATCGTGTGGATTTTATTTTCAATTTCTGGAAACAATTGAGACAGAATTGGCCAACAAGTCCTTCACGAAGTTTGTAGGATTTTCTGTAAGCTTTCCAGTGATATAAGATACGAACTGATTGGATAAGTGGTCACTGAGTTATGATCAAAACAGTGCTAGCAGGTCAGATTTGGACGCCACTAGAAAATGGATGAGAGAAGATGAAAGTTTTTGGAGAAACTCACAAACCCAGATTTTGATAGTTTAGGAATACTAACAACCCTAGAAACTCACAACAAATTGGAGCTGCAAAGTCATGATTTTATTTGTAATACATCTCCTGTTGGTTTATGCCCTACAGCCAATCGCTTTAGTTGTATTTTAGTGACAAATTATTTAAAGGCATTATTTATCTTGTACATGTTTAGATGTATATGATAAAGTCCATGG
>JAOTAY010011177.1:0-14977 GCA_025629805.1 Erythroxylum baracoense
CTATAACAATTTATGGGTCATTAATCATCATACACATATACAAAAGCAAGACATTTACATACACATTTCATCACTCACGACACATATATAAAAAATGGCATAATCAAGTCATCAATCTTAATATACTCATCATTCTAGCTTCATTTAACCATACCTATGATATTTAAAGCATCACTTGATTTAACTTCAAATTCTTCAAGAACACCAAGAGCCCTAACTTCTCCTACAACTCATGTACATTATCATGGAGGTTAAAAGATTTAGGTTTTCTTATGATAATGAAGAAGATAACATGACGGAAGTAGTAATTGAAAGATGAGAGCAAGGTGTTAATAGTTGGGTGAGTGAAATTGTGGGAGTGAAGAAGAGAAGAAGAAAGGAGATGGAGAAGTAGAGAGTCACGAAAATGAGAAGAAGAAAGCAAGAATAAAAGATGAAGCTATTGGTCTTTCATATTAAAAGAATCGTGGATAAGGCATGGCTTGGTAAGTGACACATGCCACGTGCCACATGTCTATTTCCTATTGGTTCACAATTGGTTCTTTTATTAAACTAGTCCATTTAACTCCAATTTCTACTCCAATTGTCTCCAAATTTCAATGACACTTGTCAACAAATCTTAATGTCACATATTAAAATTTCCACCGACATTTATTTCTATCACTATTCATCAATTGTTTTGCCACTTGGCCTTTTTTCTAGTGCAAAAATATCCTTAAATTCTAAAAAATCCTCAAAATTTCACCAAAAATTTTAAATAAATGCTTATACTTTCAAAAATCAATTTTCAATACAAATAATTCACAATTCCAATTATAATCACATTTATAGATCAACCCAAAAATGTTAATGAATGCATGTACAGTCATTTTAATGTGTAAAAATTCAAATTACGTGCGTGTATGCTAACATTATGCATGAGCATGAGATGCAATTTTCTTAATCTCTCATTAATCTCATATGTACCATATTTTAGGGTTCTAACCTTTAGTATGGAAGCAGGATGTTACAGAAACCATAGATGAATTCTTTGGATGGTTCAACAACTTCATTATGACCTTAAAGAAATTGGGAAAGATATATCCTAATGATGAGCTCGTAACGAAGATTCTAAGATCACTACCAAAGGAATGGAGACCTAAGTTGACATCTCTAGAAACTGCAAAGGATCTAGACACTATTTCACTTGACTAGCTACAAAAAAATTTGATGATCCATGAAACCAAGCTTAGGTGAAATGAAGAATCCTCTTACAAAAAAGGAATGGCATTAAAAGCAACAAATGAATCAAACGGTGATCAAAGTGACACTGAGTTGCAAATATATGGAGATGAAGAGTTCAACTTCATGGTGAGAAAATATGCCTGCTTCTATAAACAGAAGCTGATGAAGAAAAGAGAAGGAAATAAAAAAGCTGGGAACAACAAGCTCCCATCAAAAGGTAGCAACAATAATAGCAATACATAAAACAATCAAATCATATGCTAGCATTGCAAGAAGCCTAGGCACTCAAGACCTAAATGTCCTTTTCTTCAAAAAGACAAGTTAGAGAATAGAAAATCCAGAAAGCAAGCAATGACTGTAGCCTAGTCAAATGAGGATTCTCAAAAATTTGAAGAAAAATAGTCAGAAGAAGTCAACAATGTTTGCTTCATGGCTGAATCAGGAGACAATGAGGTATATTATTCTGACTCTGATATTAAAGTTTATGAATTGAAAAATGCATATCATAAATTGTATGATCAGCACAAAAACTTGATAGTGAAGTATTTCAAAGAAATTGAGAAGTCCAAGAACATTGATGCATCTTTGAAGAGTAAGATTAAATCATTAGAATCTATGAATGAGAGTTTAGCGACTAAAAATATGTCTCTTGAAGTTGATTATAAGCAATAAGACATTGAAAAGGAAGCTTTGGAAGAAAAAGTAGCTAAGTTGGAAAAATACTTTGCTTGAGAATGATTTTGATAAAGTGAGACAGTTAGAAGAAAAGGGTGTCGGCCTAAAACTTGAGAAAGAGAAATATGCAGGGAAGATCTTATCTCTAGAAAAAGTTCTTGTAAATTTCATTGATGGAAGGAACAACCTTGATGCACTACTTGCTAGTGGTAAAGCTGTTTTTGATAATGCTATAATAGGTTACAATGAAAATAATAATATTAGGCCATACAAGAATTTCTTTGTCAAATCCAGTAGTAGCTATAGTCAAAACAACAAGAACCTCATACATAGTAAAAATTATAGCAATTCTTATTCATCTGTCTTATGTTTCCATTATGGTAGACATAATCAAATTAGTCATTCTTGTAACTTTTGTAAAATGGAGAAATTATCTCAAATGTATGTTTGGAGATTAAAAGGTCAAGCTACTAACCTAAAAGGACTTAGAAAAAATTGGGTACCTAAAATGAGATAATATTTTTCTGTAGATATGCTTCAAAATGGACACAAGAGAAAACCAATGGTTGGTTGACAGTGGTTGTTCAAGACACATGACATGAAATATCACACTTCAATTATATTGAAAGAAAATATGGAGTTAATTTCATCTTCACTGATAAAAATAAAGCAAAGATTACCGGAATTAGTAAAATTGGTGATTCTGACTTCACCTCCATTGATAATGTCCCTTATGTTGAAGGTTTGAAACATAACTTGTTAAGCATAAGTCAATTATGTGACAAGGTATAGAGTCATTTTCTATGCATTTCATTATGAAATAATTGATAATTATAATGATAATATTGTATTCGTTGGTCTTAGAAATCAGAACATATACTATGCTCAACTAGAAGACATGTGGTCACAAAGTGTTGAGTGTTTTGTTTCTCTAGTACAAAAGATTTGGACATCCTAGCATTAGCATTCTATCAAAATTGTCCAAGAATGAGTTAGTAAGAGGACTACCTACCCTTAAGTTTTGAAAGCAATCAGGTTTGTAAGGCTTGTTTAAAAGGTAAATAAGTTTGAAGTAGCTTTCATCCTAAAAATATTGTGTCTACTAAACAACCACTTGAACTTATGCATATAGTTTATTTGGTCCCAATAGGACTTAAAGTTTTAGTGGTAAACATTATGGTTTTGTTTTAGCATATGAGTATTCCATATTTACATGGGTTTACTTCCTATTAAATAAAGATAATGCTTTTGAATTTTTTTGAGAAGTTTTACAGAAAAATTCAGATTGAAAAAAGATACTATTACATCAATTTGAAGCCATCATGGAGGAGAATTTGAAAACAAAAAGTTTGAAGATTTATGTGATAGTAATGGTATGACTCGAAACGTTTCTTGCCCGAGGACACCTCAGTAGAATAGTGTCGTTGAGAGAAAGAACAGGACCTTAGTTGATATGAACAAGACAACACTATGTGAAAATGACATGTCCTATGGTTACTGGGCAGAAGCAGTATCCACTGCTTGTTATATACTCAACAGGTGTCTTATAAGACCTATTCTAAAAAAGACTCCCTATGAGCTGTGGAAAGGAAAAAAAAAACCATATGTTGCTTACTTCGAGCATTTGGTTGCAGACGCTTTGTTCTAAATAATGAAAAAGATGATCCTAGAAAGTTCGATGCGAGATCAATTGAAGCTATCTTTCTGAGTTACAGTACTGCTAGCAAAGGATTCGAGGTTTAAAACAAAAGAACAAAAAAGATAGAAGAATCAATACATGTAGTATTTGATGAAGCACTGCCTTTGACAGAAACAGTTGATTCAGATGATGAAGAACATCCTTTGGTTCCTAAAAATACATTGATTACACCTATAGTACCCTCGGAATCTCAAAATCAAAAAGGTCCTTCTAAAGTTAGGGCAGAGCAGGCTCCTTCCTCTCAGTAGGAGCTTATGCAACGAAGAAGACCTAGAGAATGGAGAGGTTAAGATACACATCAATAAATTATGGGAGACCCCTCTCAAAGTCTAAGAACCAGATCATCCTTCAAGAACAACTTTATTGCCCTCATAACACAAATAGAATCGAAGATCGTTGAAGAGGCTCTTACTGATGAAAATTAGGTTTTAGCTATGAAAGCAGAACTAAATTAGTTTGACAAAAACAAAGTTAGGAATATAGTACCTCATTCGCAAAACAAGTCAATCATTAGAACTCGTTGAGTATTTCAAAACGAACTCGATGAAAATGGTAAGGTGGTAAGAAATAAAACTAGACTTATAGCTCAAGTTTATAATAAATAGGAAGGTATTGATTTTGATGAAACTTATGCGCCTATTACTAGACTAGAATTGATTAGAATTTTACTTGCCTTTCATGTTGTAGAAACTTTAAATTGTTCCAAATAGATGTCAAATGTGCTTTCTTAAATAGATATATTAACGAAGAAGTATTTGGTAAACAACCTCCAGGCTTTGAAGATGAAAACCATCCTGACTACATGATGAAGTAGGCTAAAGCCCTGTTTGGTCTAAAACAAGCCCCTAGAGCATGTTATGAGAGGTTAAGCCCCTCAAGCATGGTATAAGATGTTAAGTCCCTTCAGCATGACAATAATTTCGAAAGAGGGAAGGTGGATAAAAACTTTTTTATTAAGAAAAAGGAGAATGATTTACTCATAGTACAAATATATGTTGATGACATAATATTTGGTGATACTAATCAGTTTCTCTGTAAAGAATTCTTAGCATTAATGTAGGGTGAGTTTGAAATGAGCATGATGGGAGAACTATCCTTCTTTCTCGGATTACAAATCAAGCAAACAGAAAAAGGAATCTTCATTATCCAAGACAAATACCCAAAGGAACTCATCAAGAAGTATCATTTTAAGAATGTCAAACCTATGAGTACTCTATATATAATGGAACAAAACTTGATAAGGATGATAAAGGCAAGGCTATAGATGAGACAAATTATAGAGAAATGATTGGGTCACTACTGTATCTTACAAGCTCAAGACTAGATATTATGCTTAGTGTGTGCCTTTACGCATGTTTTCAATCAGATCCAAAAGAAAGCCACCTTTAAGTAGTCAAAATCTTTCAATATATTTATAGAACTATGGACTTCGGACTATGGTATCCAAATACTGATTCTTTTAACATAGTTGGCTATTGTGATGTGGATTATGCAGGTGATAAAGTCGATTGAAAAGGCATAAATGGTCACTGTCAATTTCTTGAAGGATGTCTAGTTTCTTAGCCTTGCAAGAAATAAAATTGCATAACACTTTCAACAATCGAAGTGGAATATACAGTAGCTGCCAATTGTTGTGCTAAAATCTTATGGATGAAGCATCAACTCTAGGATTTTTCTCTGAACTTTAATCATATTCCTATATTATGTGATAATACTAGTGCAATAAAATTTTCCAAAAATCCTATGCATCATTATAGGAAAAAGGATATAGAAATCAAGCATTATTTTCTTAGAGATCATATTTTAGAAGGTACCATTAATCTTTTGCATGTTAATACTGAAAATCAAGTAGTTGATATTTTCACTAAGCCACTCTCTGAAGATAGATTTTGCGTGTTAAGAAAAAAGTTTGGTATATGCGGATTATCTGATATTATATCTGTATGAATTTTCTATGCTACTTCTCTTTATATAAATTAGTAGGATCCTTCTACTTTAAAAGGCTCCTCTCAATTTTGAGAACCCCTCGTAGTAAGCTCTTTCTACTTTGGAAGGCTCCTCTCGGTTTAATAGAGCAGTATACATATATCTTAAAAAGGAAGTCATTCATGGCATCGTTTTAGTATTTAAAGAAACACACGAATAGTTCTGGCAAGCAGCTGTACGTGACTGACTGAAGATATGCAGATGATCTACTTCCTCTTTTAGCATGTACGACTGCCTATCCTCACATAAAATCAACATCTATGAATCGCATAATATACCAGGGATAGACTTCTCTTTTCCACTCATCATGTTCTATTTCAGAAGCGTAACTCTCTTCCTCTCTGCACCTTAACTTTCTACCTTCTCTCTGTTCTTTCCTCCAAAAACTCTTTAGCTACAATGGCCAGAAAAAAATCAAAGGGATAAAAGAAAACCATAACTTCCAATGCTAGCTTTGGTAAAGCTCATGTTTCTGGTTCCACTCCTACTGAACTTGTCTCTATCTCTTCCGTGTTTGGATCTACTACTCCTTGACCTGGTTCTAAAGATGTTAAAGTGTTTAGAGCACACTAGATCATCAATGATATTGATTCAGATGAAGAACATAATCAAGTAATAAGATGTCCACAAGCCAGAGGAAGTCTTACGAAGCAAGTAGAGAAAATTCCAGAAAAAAGAAAACACTAATACTGAAAAGAAAGAGGAAGAAGAATCCAAAAAAAGAGAAAGGGAAGAAATAAAGAAAGGCAAAGCACCTATAACTAAAGATACTATTAAGGACCCCATTGATAAGAATGAGATGATTCATGAAGAGATGATTCCTAAAGGAAAAAAAGGGAAGAAGTTAAAGATAGCTACACAAAAAGGAAAGAAATCAGCACCACTAAAAATGTTTCAATCAAAGGAAACTGAAGTTCACTATAAAATGTAGTATAAGGAAAGAAAGGTGGTTATTTGGTGGATCTTACCTCCCATAATGTTTTATGGCATATGTATACGTATCTTTCCTTACTTTGTTGTCATTGGTTGGGAAAATTTTCTGAAATTAGATGAGACCATATGTGATGAGCTAGTTAGGACATTCTACATAAACATGAGAAAAGAAGAAATTGATGAAAACTAGTTATTGTCTCATGGGTGTATGAATGTGAAATTTTAATTTCTGAAGAAATTTTAGGAGATATATTGGATATAACTCCTATGGGGAGAACTAAATTTTCCTGTCACAAATGGGATGTTGATGATCTAGATTTGGTAGAAGTTGTTTAACTTTATATGCCTTCATACTAAAAACACCCAAGATGGAAGACCCTGGACACTTATGTAGTGTACAATTTGCTAAAAGGGAACATAATGAATCTTCCAACAATTATCTTGAGATTCATGATGGATAACGAGAATCACAAGAATACCACTAATTGTTTGTCTTATAGAATACTGCTCACTAAGATTTGCACCCGTTATGGAGTACCTTGTCATAATCTAAATTGGTACGAACCAACTAAGTTTCATCTTTCCATTTGCAAAAAAATGCCTAGGTAGACAAAAGATTTGAAAGAGTAGCAAAAAACTTGGATCCTACTCCAGACCAACAAACTCCTACACCTCCTTAGGATGAAAATAGTGCAAATCTTTAATAATAGCTGAAGGACATTCAAGCCAATTAAGAACAAATGCAAGAAAATAGATAGCATGCAAAATTAGCTTCTTGACATGCAATTTTGCTCAAAAACTTTCTGAATCTCTTAAATAACTATACTGCTATTCTTGCCTGGACTATTCTTACATACTTATGATCTTGTTTATTGGCTTAGTCACTCTTCCATTCTTTCTTTTTGATAATGACAAGGGGGGAATTAATGATATATTTGCCTTAATGATATGTTTTCAATATTGCTTTGATGATATATTTGCTATTGATATATTCTGCTGAAATATTGCTGAACTTGTGTCGATAGTCTCCTTCCTTTGGAAGTCAGGCTCCTTCTAATTACAACTGTGAGTAAAGCTTACAGGTATCTTTCGAAACCCTTCATTACTATTTGAATTTTGAAAATATATCTATTATTGTTTGTCATCATCAAAAAAGGGGAGATTGTTAGCTCAAGGTTTATGATTAACGATTTTGATGATAATTGTATAATATTTCAAAATTCAAATTAGATTTATTTCCTTATATAGACAACAATATAATTCTTAAAAGGAAATAAAATCAAGGAATAATTGCTTTCTTTTCTACAGGAACCTTCTTTGTAAACTTACCTTTTCAGAAGTGATTTTATGACATCCAGCAGGATCATACTAATTCTAATAATCAGCTCCGAAAGCTTTGACAAAATGTTCTTCTTAATGTCTAAATATCAAAGATTTATGTAAAGATGATTTCGAAGATTAAGCAATGGCTAGTTGAAGAAATTGTGTACTTAAAGAAGAGCACTACATTTTTGAAAACACACGAGACTTGTGAAATATCTTAGAGCGTCAATATTCTTGAAAGTTATTTTAAACTCTTTGTGCTTTAGAAAGTGATGTCACTCTATTAAAAGAAACTATTAAATTCTTCATACATTTCTTATCGAGAGCTTATAGAGACTACTAAAATATTACTAGTTTGGAAGGTTGAAGAATCTTAAAAAATATAAACTTGTGAGCTTGAAGAGGCTCATTAAATTACTACTTGGTTTTTATAGTGAAATCCTCAAGTTGGATACTTGGGGACTGGATATAAACTTTGTTATAAGCCGAATCAGTATAAATCTACCGTGTCATTTTCTCTCTTCCTTACATTTAAATTTTTGCATTATAAGTTTTTAAGAGGCTCCTTCAGTTTTTTAGTAGGCTCCTTCTTCTCTATAGTAAGAGTTTTCTTTCAAAAGTTAGCAGGCTCCTATCAATTAAATAAGATCCTTTCTTTTTAATTTAGCGCTAGCAAGCCCCTATTGAGGAATAAGGCTCTTATCGTTTTAAGCGTTAGCAGGCCTTTCGATTTATTAGCTCCTTTCTGTTTGATCGTTAACAGGATCTTTCTGAAAAGTTTATAGTACCCTTCTATTTATAAATTTATTTTATTTAAGCAGGATCTATTGATTTGAAAGTATCTTGAATTTTTTTAACACACAATTCACCCCCCTGTTTTATGTGTTTCCTTTAACATACTAAATAAATTAGAATTGAGATATAAAACATAAAGGATATCTTTAGTGCATCTATTACACTTGAGAATAGTTACATATTACTTGTTCCACGTACTTTACGAATCACATCCTCTCATATTTTTATAGTAATTCAAATTGACTTTTTAGAGCTAATAAAAGCTTCTAAATTTATTGTTAGCTACACCTCTTATCCATGAACCAAACATTTAGAGGTCATATCATCAAAGAATAATAAGTAAAAAATAGACTCTCACTTTCATCATTTGTAACTTGTTCATCAAACTTTCATTATTTGTAACTCATTCAACAAAATTAGGATGCTTTTCATTTTTTTTCTTTCAACGTTACTTTTCAATATAGCCAAATTCATCATAGTAATAACATTGAAATTTGTGAGGTTTACCAGTTTTCACTTCCTCATTATGATTATAATTTTGTCCATAAAAATTTCTACCTTCTCATTTTTCTTGATAGGAATAATCGCAACGACCTCTTTTATTGTTCGACTCACTATTATTGTTATGCAAGTTAGTGCATATATTATAACTATCCTTGGATAGTTATAACTTAGTGTAAAAAGCATTTTTATCTATAATTTGATCATCGTATCATTTCATCTTGTCTTCACAGGAATGAAAAAGAACCTAATAGCTCATCAACAATTAACTAGATTAAATCGTTTACTTCTTTTATGACAATATTTATATACTCAAACCTTTTAGAATTTTTTTAAATACTTTTAAACAACCTTTGCATTTGATTAATAATTTTTTATTTTTATAGAACAAGTATCAAGTAACTCGTTATCTTTAATAAACACAACTTTTAAAATTTTGTGAAAAAGTCTGTAACTTGACAATTTGTACCTTTATAATACCTTAGACAATGCATTTGAAGTAAATACCAATTATTTTTAATTTAGTGATTGTTTTTATCTGAGAAAAGAGGGAGAGTCTTGAAGCAGCTAGTAAGGTTACTCTTTTGTGACTAGAAGGTCACGACTTCGACTAATGGAAACAACTTTTTTGGAAAATACAAAAGAAAGGCTGCGTACAATTGATTACCCTCTCTTGACCCTTCTAAAATGCCCGGGGGGTGCTTTTGTATTGGGATAGTCCTTTTCTATGTGAGAAAAAATGGTTTCATCTACAACTTGTTGGATGAGAAGAGAACTTTAACCTCTTTCTTTTGAAGATCTCTAAAAGTATCAACTACAACTCTCATTGCATTGTTAACTTTTTTTACATACTTTTCATAAATTTTGAGAGATGAAGGAAGTTTTTAATTTTATTATTCCAAATCGTTATAGTAGTGCTCTAAAGGAAATCATCTTTATTACTTTTGTACTGACTTTGTTTTGATTAATAAAGAGAAAGGCATTTTTCATTAATTTGATATTCGTTTATATATCAATTGATATTGATCTTGAATCAAATTAATGAAGTCCATGATACAAAACATAGTATAAAGGAAATCACGATGAGATCATGATAATAAGATTCCTATCATGTGCAATTATATTAGTATTTAAATAATCCCTAGTCATAGGATTAATAAGACAGGACACTATTAATCCGAACAGACTAGCACATGTTATACTCATTGATTTGATCAAGCAGTGGATCTCATAAACTGTAATCATGAGATGTTTAGAGTTAACATGTGGATGCTTACTAAGGGTAGTAAGTACATCGGATGACCCGCTATGAGATTATTATATGGATGATCTATCAAATGTCAGTAATTAATCTCATCATAGCAATGGTGCAAATATCCTTATACTTGAGGTACTCAAAGATATCTTGGATACTAATATTGTGCTTTGACATCATTACTTGTTACCTCAAGACGAGGTCGCTCTTAAGGTGGTGATTGGGTACAACTATTAGTATTCAAAGGTAATTGGGTAGCCAATAAAGAATTCACCACTCCTGATAGAAGGAGATGATACCCATGGCCTGTTATTAGGTCATTACTCATGAGTCTCTGGCCAGAGCAATTATGTGTCATGAAGAGAGTCTTCAATGACACATAGCATAATGAGATCCCAGGGCAAGAACTAACATCACTTGGACTAGATGTGACATGGTCAGTCTAGTCAGAGTTGACATATAGTCCATACTTCGAACCAAGTAGGGTATAGCATAGTGAAAGGATGAATTGCACGGTAATTTTCTATGGAAAGGTTCATAAGTCGAAGAATTAACTATCAAAGAGTTCGTGTGTTAATCCACTTATATTCTAGAAAATTGGCATCATGAAAGCCTTCATGATTTACTTGAATTAAGAGTTAATTCAAATGCTTAAAATAACCGAGAACTTAAAGATCACGTGTATAAAAGATCGAATGAAAAATATAGTATGTATGGCTAATTTTAAGTAGGCCAAGGTCATGGCCAAAGGCGAGCCTATTTTTTAGTTAGGCCACAATCGTGGCTCATTGGCCACAGTTGTGACAAAGGGCACGAATGAGTACATAAGTGAGTTCTTCACTTATGTACATAAGGTCGTACCACTTTGTACATAGTAAAGAGAGAGCATAAGGGCTTTAGAAGGGTCTAGAGTGAGAGAGAGGTATCAAGAGTCTTGTTCAAAGTGTATGCAATAAGAGTCTTGATCTATCTTCTATCATTTTAAGCATTTATTAGAACTCATCTAGTTTCGTGCTCAAATCACCCTTATATATTGTTTCTTCTTGATCTTTGCGTGTTCTTGGGTGATTAAGGAAGGGTTTGGTGTTTGCAACAACCCAAATAAGGAGAAGAAACAAGAAAAGAGGAGAAATAAAAGGTAAAAATGATTTATATTTCATGTTCTTTACATATCCATGCATGCATGTATGATTATGTGTTTTTTGGATTGTCATGGTGTTGGAATCTAGATTCTGACACTTTCGCTGCATTCTTATGCATGTGATGCATGCATTCATGGCAAACCCAACATAAATATCATATCATCTTTAAAAATTATAATAAAAATTTTATGGGTTGATACTTTTATTGTTGTTGACAATTAAAAAACTACAATAATTTACTATAGTAGACGATAAAAATAATTTCTATATAATTTTTACAAGTAATAATAAAATAGAGACACAAAAATAAGATCATTTTAAATAAAAGTTTAAATTTGAAAAATAAAAATAACTTTTATCAAA
This sequence comes from Erythroxylum baracoense, assembly GCA_025629805.1. Taxonomy (NCBI): domain Eukaryota; kingdom Viridiplantae; phylum Streptophyta; class Magnoliopsida; order Malpighiales; family Erythroxylaceae; genus Erythroxylum; species Erythroxylum baracoense. Next base: position 11,897 of record JAOTAY010011177.1, read on the forward strand.
CAAGTTGAACTTGATAAAAAGATTAACTGAATTTATAGTCACCTTTAAATACACAACAAATAACATGGTATCCCTAAACTTTAAAGAAGTTCAAAACCATTTAACAAATACTCCTATAAATTAATAATTTAATCTTTATTGTTTAAGAATAAGACTTACAAAAAATAAGTGTTGACTTAGTAAAATCAATAGAAAAAAATTTACTAACTTCTGTATTATTTGAGCACGGTCCCGTTCCTTCAAAAGTATTGTAGCAATGTCTTTAAGTACTCTCAATTTTGTGCAACCAATTTCTTCTGCTTGACTTCTTCTAAAAAGCATAAAATTAAGAAAGCTTAATAAAAATTTTTGTTTCGAAAAAGAAATCTTCCACACTATAACTGCACCATAGAAAATTAGGAAAAATAAAGAGGGTGATAAGTTAACCCTTATCAAATGTAACTTTGAGATCAAAAGACTAATAAGGTTAACGATAAAAGGAAAGCTTGGGTGCAAACAGATAGTGATGCAGAAGAAAAATGAAACCCAATAAAGATTTAATTAGATACGTCTAAAGGAATACCCAGAAAAATCTAACCAAACTCAACATAGTTTTGGTAAGGAACAATAACTATTTCAAGATCTTTTTCTCTCTTGTTATGTTTATTATGGTGCTTGGGTTCTCACCAAAGGCTCTCTGCTTAGTTTTGGTCTTTAAAGCCCTTGTTAAGATATATGTTACGATATTTTATTATTTTATTTTAGACATTATTTGATAATTGGACTTAGTTGGATTTATGTGAGACTCTTTTAAGATAAGTTTAATAAAGTTTAAAATCCTAATCAAGATGTGATTTAACAGATAAACTATTTTAGGGATAATGGCTATCTAAGATAGCATATTTTTGGAGATTTGGCTTGATCATTGTAGCTGGATTGTGGCTGTGAATTTACGTGATATGTGGGCTAAAGAGCCATTGTTTTTTAGTGTGAATCAACGATAAGTGTTGAGTGACTTGGAAGCTACAATTTTTTTGGGCAATCTTGGATTATTTTTGTAGCTGGATTCGAGGGGATTGTATCCTGATTTGGTGCTGCAATTTTCTATCAAGATTTTCATGACTTTGTTTGATAGTTTATCATTGATAGTGTGTGTGATTTGGCAACTGATTTTTCTAGTTTTTAAACAACAATTGAGGGTTGTATTGGTTGTTGAATGTGTGAATTTGGTAGCTAAGTTTTCTTCAATTTTGAACGACTATTGAGAGTAATTTTTGCAAGCTAATTTTCGATGATTTTTCCATATTAGGGGAGCTACATTTTCTGTCTATTGTGAGGGATTTTTGGGTTGTCGATGATAGTGGTTTTCACGTGAAAAACTTCCAATAACCTTGGTGTTTTTGCAGCTCTTCGTGTATGACGTTTCGGTGATGAAATGTTTGTTGATTTGACATGTTTGGTGGTTGTTGTGCGTGGGATGTTCAAATGATGATATTGAAGCTTCACAACAGATCTTTCGATGGACAATTTCTTATTCTTTCATTGACGAAGCTACCTTGTTAGGGAAGTTTTTTTCTTTCTCAAGTGTCTTTGTTTGTGTTCTTTATTATTTCAATAAATTGAGTTATTTTATTTTCATAATTTATTATCAAATACTATTGAAAAAAATCCTCTGTTGAGGCTATTACGAGACAGTCGTACTATTGGGTGTGATTTACTTTCACGGGTTGTGAGGACGAGGGATAGTGTCAAAGGTAGGGTGAGTCGACTTTATAATGCCTTGAGTAAAGCTATTGTTGTTCTTTGGTGAAAGTGCACTACAAGAAAATCACTTAATAGCTACGGAAATATTCCGACAGAAACCATTCCGTCGCTATTTACCGACGGAACATAATAATCCGTCGAAAAATAGGGTGTATTTAGCGATGAAAAATACATCCATCGGTAATACTGGAGGGAAGAATTTCGTGCAAAATCTCCGACGGCATATAGCGACGCCAAAACTTACAGCGTCGGAAAAAAATGCAGGAACCGTTCCCGCAATTTAATTGCTTCGGATGCCTACCGACAAACAAGTTACCGTCGGTATATATACCGATGGAATAGTATATTCCGTCAGTAAGAATGCCACGTATTACTCCTGTGATTAGTTTTGTTCGTCGATTTACTGACGGTTAACATACCGTCGGTAAAAAGCTTTCATTTACCGATGGAAGTCATATTCCATCGTAATATCTGGTTTAAATACCGACGGATAAAGCCTTCCGTTGGTAAATTGTTCACAAACGTCGTCGTTTCGATGAAGACGAGACGATAAGTATTAATCACCGACGGAATCAAGTTTCCGTCAGTAACTGTCGACATCTTGGGTCGACGATTCGTTGAGATATCCCTAGGGTACCGACATAATTCGTGTTCCGTCGGTAAATGTCGATAAGGAAACCTAGATTACCAACAAAATTTATTTTCCGTCGGTATTTGAGTTTCTACCGTATTATATTGTCGCTCTTTTACCAACAGAATGTTGTGTGTCCGTCGGTAACTGTCGGCAGGGAAACCTAGATTATCGACGAAATTTGTGTTCCGTCGGTATTTGAGTTTCCACCGTATTATATTACCGCTCTTCTATTGATGGAATGTTGTGTGTCCGTTGGTAGCTGTAGGCAGGGAAACCTAGATTACCAACAAAATTTGTGTTCCGTCGGTATTTGAGTTTCCACCGTATTAAATAGCTGCTCTTTTACCGATGCAATGTTATGTTCCGTCGATAATCCAGTGCCTTTAAGTCGAGCGCCGACTCCCCCTCCCCCTCGCACGCTCATTTCTCTTCTCTCAATTGTTTTATGTTTTCTGACTCCTCCTCTCACATTTTCCGGCCGTTTTTCGATTGTTGTCTTACTCATTATGCGTTGTTTGAGGTAAACTCTCTTATGGGGGTATTATTTCTAAAAAAAAGTATGTTTTTAGTGTTAAACGTGAATGTTTGGTTATGAAATCTTGCTTGATTATTGTTGATGTTTGTAATTTTTTTTGTGTAATTATTGGTTTATTTGTTGTTTATATGTGTTATTGTTAGTAAATAATGGAAAAATGCAATTGATT
>JAOTAY010011286.1:0-14962 GCA_025629805.1 Erythroxylum baracoense
TCTGAATGAAGTTTATGAGTTTTGGAAGAATATGAAAGTAGTAGACGATACTGTAGTATCAATGGTGGATAGACTGTCGGTTATTGTGACATTGGAGCTAATCAAGAAGGTCAGTGGATGTCCATGTGTTGGAGCAGAGGTGTCTCATAACACTAAATGGATGACTGAAAGCCTCGTAGAGAAGGCACATGTCAATCGACAACTATATGGATGTAGCGACCCAAAGGAAAAGAAGGCAGCAAATCTTGTTTCGAAGACTAGGGTTCTACATACGATACTCTTTCATTGTATTCTACCAAGAATAGGATCAAAGAATGTTGTGACAAACATTGATGAACAATGCCTGTTCTATCTACTTAACCATCAGCTAATAAATCTTCCACACCTGATTTTGGGGCATATGACGAAGATAAAGAGGGATTCCAATGCCTTACCATATGGCATGATGTTAACTAGAATCTTTAGAGATTCTGGAATTCTTCTGGACAGAGGAAATAGGATGAAAATGAATATCAAAAGCATTATTAATGCATCTACTATAAGTAGAATGGGATTGAAAACTAAAGAAAAGAAGGAGACAACTTCTATGGAGAAAGCAAGGACTGAGGGGGAGCGGACTGTTAGACGCAGTGTAAGTAGAAATGTTACTCCCACAGAGAGGAAGAAATCTCAACCTTTAGGAAGAATGGTTACAGAAGAAAAGAGGAATAAATCGTCTGAGGTAGCAGTTAAAGATAAGACAATTCTACAAAAAGAAAAAAGCCAGCTGCATCTATATGAGAAATAAGTGTCGTTGAAAAGGAAAGGAGAGACACTTGATATTGAGCAAGTGAAGAAATCAAGAAGATCACTAAGGTTACTAACTCTTTAACAAAAAGAGCAGAAGAGAGGAAAAGAATTGATTCCTGGTAAAGATTCTGAGAAGGTAGGAAAAGCACCACAGGCTACTAGGTCTTTGGTCTCAATTTTGCAACAACAGCAGGCAAAGTCATTAAAAGAGACTGAAATAAAGAGGAAGTTGGAGTTTGAGAAGAAGAGACCCCAATAACGACAACCTTCTAGACTAGTAGAAGAAACTAAAAGTTAAAAACTAGTTAGAAAGAGAGCACTTCAACTGGTGCTAAACAGAAGGAAAAATCAGTTGATTCTCTTGGTCCTATCAGAAAAGAGGACTTGAAAATGAAGGTAATAGAAGAAATTGTACCTGCGAGAAGCAGAAGCTCAATCATTATAAGAGAACCTGTGCAGAAGATAATCAAGGTACAAGTTGAACCTATCTTGGTCAACAATCGGTCTATACATCTTCTGAATCATGAAGAGAGAAGATTATATGGGATTATGAGAGATGAAAAATCAGAACCATATCCTTTGAAATTGACAAAGGATCGATATACCATCTACCCAGCTACAGGTAGAACACTGATCAAGATTGTACCTGATGTGCAACATAGAGCTATAAACATTGTACGCAATGTAGAAAAAGGGAAATAGAAGATGTACCCTGAAGGAAGAACAGGTGATCTTACAGATGAGCAGATACAAGAAGCTGTGAGAAGCATAAATGATGCATGCAATGCAAAACAACCAAGAGGCATCTATGTTCCACACCACATTTCAAAGGCATCAGGAAGTCATTATGGACGCTTCTCCACAGACGCAACTTCTCACTTAGTTGGAAGGGTGACTAAAGGACGGTTCAGAACTATTATGGTCGGAGGTATCAGTTTCAACTTTTGAGTTCTATACCTTCAATAAAAGATGTCCTTCACCTTCTTGGCAAACCAAGACCAAAACTACCAAAACCTGATGACCTTGAACTCCCAGAAGGAAAACAATTGTTCAAACCTCCTGTTTTGAAAATCGTTGAATCGGATGTTGTACCTTCAGAAACATATGCTGAACCAAACTTCTATCCATCAAGTGAACCTTAACGAGTTCCTACAATTGGGATGGAAGAAGGCAGCCATTCTAAGTAGTGGAGTCTGGAAGCCTTAGTGAAGGAAATGGAAGAAATTTATACTAAGGTTGATGATCTGGGGGACTCCATTGGTGATCTACATGAGGAAGTAGCTTATCTTCGGATGACAGTATAACAAGACCTCAAGTTGATCAGGACTGACAAGTAACGAATGTTTTCTGAAATCATGTAGCATCTGAAAAACAAACCTTTTTGATTAATAACAAATAGAGGGAGAAGAACAGAAGAAAGGGGGAGGAAGAAAGAAGAAAAATATAAGGGGAAGAAGAACAGAAACAGAAGCAGAAGAAGAAACAGAAGCAGAAGCAGAAGCAAGAAAAGAAGATCGTATATATGTATTTTGTCCCAATTCATTATTCATTGTCTGAATAAAAATAGTTCATTCACTTTTATTTTTCTATATTATGATTATTTGTTATCATCAAAAAGGGGGACATTGTTAAGTCAGGAGGACTTTATGATAATTAATTTTGATGGCAATCAAATAATAATAATGTTAGAAATAAATGAATTAGTTTGATGAGTGTGTTAAGTGTGCAAAAGAAGTCAAAACATAGAAGAAACAAAACACAGAAGAAGTGAAACACAGAGGAAACGAGACACAGAAGAAGTCAAAACACAGAAGAAACAAAACACAGAAGAAGTGAAACACAGAGGAAGTGAGACATAGAAGAAGTAGAAGACAGAAGAAGTCAAAACATAGAAGAAACAAAACACAGAAGAAGTGAAACATAGAGGAAGCAAAATATAGAAGAAGTAGAAGACAGAAGAAGTCAAAACACAAAAGAAACAAAACATAGAAGAAGTGAAACACAGAGGAAACGAAACACAGAAGAAGTAGAAGACAGAAGAAGTCAAAACACAGAAGAAACAAAACATAGAGGAAGCGAGACACAAAAGAAATAGAAGACAGAAGAAGTCAAAACACAGAAGAAGTGAAACACATAGGAAGCGAAACACAGAAGAAGTAGAAGACAGAAGAAGTCAAAACACAAAAGAATTAAAACACAGAAGAAGTGAAACACAGAGGAAGCGAAACACAGAAGAAGTAGAGACACAGAAGAAGCAAAACACATAAGAAGTAAAAAACACACAAGAAAACACAGACGATGCAAAGCAGAAGATACACTAGTACGTCGAGCAGTTAGTTAGTCGGAGTTAGTTACAAAACTCAACTAAATAGCAGTTATCAAGAATCAAGAAGTAGTTATCAAGAATCAAGAAGCGGTTATCAAGATTCAAAGAAGCGGTTGGAGACTTAGACTATAAATATGAGTCATACTTGAAGGCTAAATAACTTTCGAGAGATCTTTGATTCTACAACTTTTGAGCGTTCAAGTGTATACCTAAAAATTCTATAGTGCGATACTGAAGAGCTAAACTACTATAACAATAGCTCACGATATCTTTCTAGTGAGAGAAGGAAAAGGCTAAGAGCCTGGAGAGGCTAAGATAGCTGAAAAAGAATACTTGGTGTACGAGACCTGAAGAGGCTTGAGAAGAGAGAAAGAATACTTGTCATTTGTTGAAGTATAGTGAATACTCAGAAGAAATATGAGGACTGGACGTAGCCCACGGTTAGGGGTGAACCAATATAAAATCGCATTTTCTATCCTCTATCTCTCAACTTAGTATATTTTGTTCTTAAACAAGTATATATAATTTATTTGCGATTTAACTCATAACAGTTTTTGTTAGTTATTTTCTTTTAACAAGTCAGAGAAGTTCTTATCAAGAAAAATTAGAATTTTGTATTCACGAAAATAGTACACAATTCAACCCCCTTCTTGTGTATATCTTATATTGTACGTAATTTCTATATTAACGTGTGATTTACTTCACCTCTCTCCTACAGTTGCCTCCCTTTCCCTCGGCTACACCACACTAAGGGCTCTTTAGACATTACTTGAACAACATTTTCTCTAATAAACCACAGCCCATCACTCACTCCTACATTATTGCCTCCACACCACTAAGAAAACAGGCTCCTCCATTTCTAAATACATTGTCAATATCTCTTTCATAGCTAAAGATCATATGGTGATTGGAGATTAAGTTTCGTATAAAGATCTAGTTTTATTAGCTTTAAATGGTTTTCCAATAGATTATGAGGCATTTGTCATAGCTATTGAAAACTAAAGATGTTGCCTTGATTCTTAGAGCTACGAGTGAAATTGCTTCTTCATGATCAACGTTTGACCTTTTACCATCCTACTATCACCACTGCTCCTAATGTTGCCTTTATCTTTAATGGACATCTCAGAAATAGATCCTCTATTTTTGGAAGTCGAAAAGGTAGTCTGTCTAGAAACATCATAGGTAATAAAACCTCTAACCCTCTTTCAGTTCATATAGGTTGAGTCTTTGGATCGGATCTTCACCTCACTTAAACAAAACCCACCTAAATAATAACCAAAGCCTACCAGTCCATCATCCTTATAATCTTAGGCTTAATAGTTCCTATTAACCCATTAACCTACACTTGAGGCCAAATTACCCAACTAGTTCCCCTAAATGTCAAATATGTTAGAAAGTTAGCCATATTACTACTCGAAGTCAATTTAGGTACACCAACTCTCGAAATGTTCACCTTTACACTAACAATACCAATATATATATAATTTTTTCCTTTATGCCTCTATGATGAACATCACCTCCTAATTCTCTTCAAATGACACAACTAAATGGCTTCCAAACATAGTTGTCACTGCATATATGACTTAATTTGTGAATCCTGAAAATTGTGGAACCATATAACGGTCCAAATTAAATGCTCATTAATAATGGTAATGCTCTCCCTATATTTACTAACATATTAACACTCACTAAGCATCCCAATCCCATTTATAATAATGATATTTTAATTGTCCCACAATTCACCACAAATGTTTTATCTATTACAAAATTTTCCATTGATAACTCATGTTTAATTGAATTTTATGAAGATCCTTGAAACTAAGATACTATTTCTCGAGAGTAAAATTTACAATAATTTGTGTCCAGTTCTCATTCTTTAAACTTTTCATAATCTAATTGCCTTAACTTCTCATTAAGCCTCTACTGATATTTGACATCAATGATTAGGTCATCCATATAATAAAACTTTATCTTATACTTTATCTCGTCTAATGTAATAAGGTCTTGTACTTTATTTCTTCAAGGGAAAAGCAATGGACTTCCTTTTCCTTCATCATCACGTGTTCCAAAGTGTCTTTACAACTTACGCACTGTGATGTTTGGGGCCTATCCCTAATTCTTTCTATCTTTGGTTACAATACTTTTTAATATTTTTTGATAACTTTAGTCGTTTCACTTAGATATACCCTTTAACTTGTAAGTCTCAACCTCTTTATCAATTTCAATGCTTCAATTAAGACTTATTTTCTACCATAACTAAAAAGTTTCAATGTGATGGAGCTAATGAACTCATCAGAGGATCCCTTACAAAATTCCTCAACAACTGTAGGATATCTTATCACATCTCTTGTCTTCACACCCCTTAACAAAATGGTCTTGCCAAGCGAAAATTTCTTCATCTCACCAAAATTGGATTTACTTTTTTTATCCATATGTCCCTTGATATTTACATATTTGTACCTCATATATAATGTATTTTTGTTTGATATTTTATATTTTATTGTATATTTGATACTTAATTTGCTCTAAGTGTGCTTATAGGTTATAATTACCTTCATAGACTTAGAAGAGAAAAATTTAGATGAAAATGCAGCATAAAATAAAGATTTGAAGCATAGAAGGAATCCCTCAGGCCGTGCAACATCATATATTCTGGGTATTCTGGGTTATACGTTGTCTAGTACATGTTCGTGTATCAGACTATGCATCACCTAGAACCCTAAAAATTATTATAAATAGACATATTCGAGAAAACATTATGAGGTAATTACAGAGGCTGAGATCCTTCAAAAAGGGCAATTTTGAGTCAGAGAAGTGAAAAACGCAAAGAAATCATCGAAAAATCCATCGGAATACAAAATTAAACCTCTATCTTGTAAGAATAATTGATTGAAGACAATCAAGGATATTTAAAATTATACCCCTTGTTTTCAATTCGTTTTTCTTTTTGTTTACATTTGATTTCATGTTTTCTCATATGTAGTTAAATTCTTTTAGGGCCTAGGTTAGATGAACCCTAGTTTTGTGCAATAACATGTTTTGGTTCTTTTATTAAAGCAATTGTTTAGATTGATGTATTATTATTCAATTATGTGTTGCATTTATGTTATAATAGATCCAGAATATTAGTGCATAATCTGATTTCATAACATAGAGATTAAGAAATCTTGTGTGAATAGATCTACCTTAATTGGAAGGAGTTGATTGTAACACTAGAGATAGGATGACATAAATCCTCTAGATTAGGGTCAAACCTAATAGTGAGATTCATAAATTGTTAAGGCAATCCTATAAACTTTAACTTGAGTAATTCGGTTGATAACCCTAGGATTAGTTGTTATTGGACTCAAGAGTGAGCTATTAGCGTATTATAAGAATCTCCACGTTCCAATAAATAAACAAAACAATTATATAATAAAAGATCAATCAATTAAGGGTATTTAGGGGGATTCGAAACCTATAAACTAAGGCTTGATATCGATAGTTTTTTAAGTAATTTCTTAATTCTCTATTCAATCTTGCTGCTTGTTTCATTTTATTTGCTTAAGTTTTATTTCTTTTGGTTAAAAACCATAATCAAATTCATAGGCTAGCTAATAGGATAATGGTAACTACTAGTATTCATTGTCTTTGTGGGATTGACTCATACTTGCCGATACTGGCTACAGCTATGTCATGCATTTGCGATTAATTCAATATTGACAACTTAGAAAAAAATCAATCATTTCTCCCAATATCATTCTTGTTTGAAGCCTTCTCCACATCAGTTTACCTTATCAATCTTCTCCCCAAAACGATCCTCATCCATAAATCAGCTCATAAAACCCAATATCTCACAAAACCAAACCACTCTCATCTTTGATTCTTTGACAGTGTTTGCTTCCCATTTATTTGCTCAACATGACCAAACAAACTCACACCTAAACCCACTTTATGTGTCTCTATTGGCTATTCTCCACACTATGAAGGATATAGGTATCTTGACGCTCAAATAAACAAAATTTACATCCCTCATCATATTCACTTCATTGAAACACTTTTTCCTTACTCTTAGCTTATCACACCAAAAATCTACTATTATCCACCCTCTCAAGTATAACTGCTCTTGCATATTAACCGACTCTATAAAATATCCCACCCATATTTACGCCAACCTCTCCTTCATATAACACTCCCTTTTGATCCCCACATTAATCTTCACCTTTGCCACCTTCACCACCCATGCCATTCTTATCTCAACTGCATCATATGGTAACTCAAACATGAGATAACACTCGTATTCTATGAATTCTTATGTTACCTTCCATACCTTAACTTCCATTTTTAACCATAATCTGACATCTTATACCCAAACAGAGAAGTTTTCTCAATAGTTTCAAATGATGCTTGATGAATTTAAAGCTCTCCATCATAAAAACATATAGACCTTTATTCAACCTCCATTTAATGTCAACATAGTTGGTTGAAAATGGGCTTTTCAAACCAAATGTAAACCTAATGGCTCACTAGAATGCTACAAAATTTCTCTTCATTTGTCACATTCCAACGAAGGAACAAATAGTAGACATTATGACAAAGGCTCTTGCTTCCTCAAAATTTCATTAGCTTCGACATAAATTCACGATTGTTTCCACTTGTTAATAAAATCATACCTTAATTTTTCATTAATTTTCCTTGATTTCCTCTCATTAATTTTGTAATTAGATGAATATAATTTTTTGTAAATAAATTTAGATTTTTACCGTATTAGGCCCTAAGTTTAACGAATTTGATGTACTATTGATTTCTACATATTATAAACTCTTAAAAGAATACAACATAAAAAAGGTTCTCAAGAAATTTACTTATATTTTATCATAGTATTAAAACCTAAATTCTGAAATTTATTTCTTCCAAATATACGTGTTTTGTTATTAGTTATTCTTGTTTTGTTATTTAGTTTACATATTTGATCTCTATGTTCTTGTTTCATAGTTACATCATATCCTTATAACGACTTGAAAATTTTTATATGAGATTCAATGGAAATACTTTTTCTACGTAGGAATTTCAATTTTAGAATTTTGTTAAAGGAAAGGAATTATGGGGTCATCTTGATAGAACAAGTCCAACACTTGATGAGGAGATAGAAAAGGAAAAATATATGCAATGGGAAGCAAAAGATGCTTAAGTTTTATCTTGGATTCTTGCAACCGTGGAACCATCCATTTTTCTTAACCTTAAGCCTTATAAAACCTTTAGAAAATGTGGGCCTACTTAAAGAAAGTTTACAACCAAAACAATACAACATAAAGGTTTCAATTAAAACTTAAGTTGCTACTTTTTGTTTAAGGCAGCATGTCATCTAAGAATTTTGTTCTTTTTTTAAGAATCGTTAGAGTCAGTAGATTGATATTATGTATGCAAATTTACGTCCTAAAACATTCTTTTTTGTTTAAAATAAGTATAAAACTAGTAACAAAACCCATTTTTGATAAAGTTAAGGGGAGAGTTTGAAGGAATCAGGCCCAATCTAATAAACATGAATCTAGTTCCTCTATTGGATATTTTTCTAGGTGAACTATATAAGGAAGAACAATGCATCTCTACTTAAGTTGTCATAGAGGAAAAAGCTCAAAATTTTGCCCTAATTTTTGTCACCTACACTACTCAAGGGAAGGATAAAGGAGGTAAAGATATGACTAATGTCCAGTGCTATAATTGCAAAGGATTTGACCACATCTCAATCAATTATATGAAAAAATTTCAATTATTATAAGAAAGCAGGGCATATTATCAAAGATTGCACAATTCAACCTCCAAAGAAATTTGAAACTACCTATAATGTCTTGACTGATACCTCAAATATCTCTAGTTTTGGTTAGTCTTTTGTTACCCTTGAAATGGTCAAACAAATAATAGTTTTTGGACTTTTTGTTTTAGGATTTCAAGTAACAAATATTGTTTATACTAAACGTCGGTATTTTGGTTCTAATGCTTCAAACCATATGACCAATAACATATCATTGTTTACTAATGTCTAAAAAATAAAGTAAATCTTCGAATTCACACAACTAATGTAAATTCCTTACTTATCATGGCTATAGGTGATATTTTAACCTCTTTAAGTAATGTTTTTGTGTCCCTTAATCTACCCACTAACCTTATATTATTTGGTCAAATGATTGACAATGATTTTAGTGTCAATTCCAGAAATCTAGTCGTATTATGCATGATCAAGTGTCCAGGAAGATGATCGCATAAGGACCTAATGTAGGGCACCTTTTTCCTTTACTTCTAACTTCTCCTTTGATGTTGTTCAATTATTTTACTTACAATGATATTCATTATGACACTCAAGTTTGGCATAGGCGTTTAGGCCATCCCAATTCTCATGTTCTTCATATGTTGTTTAAATCCAGTTTACTTGGCAATAAATACTCAACTTGTATTGGTGTTGTTAATATTGAAGTGATTCTTGTAAAATTAGTAAAAAAGAAATCCTCCTTTTCAATGACATACAACCCATACCACCAAAGAATTTGAACTTACATATACTGATGTTGGGGAATTACATCTATGATTTCACATGAAATTACAAATATTTTATCACATTTATCGATGACTTCTCTCACTTTATTTGGGTTTACTTTCTTAGGTCTAAAAATTAGGTTTTCTTTATGTTTAGCTTTTTCTTGCTTTAATTGAGACAAAATTCTCAACAAAAAACAAATTTTTGTAATCAAATTCTAATGGTGAATACATGCCAAATGAATTTTAGTCTTTCCTTCAAAGTTATGAGATTATATCACAACGTACTTGTCCTTTCACTCCACAACAAAATAGTGTGCTTGAAAGAAAAAGTTGCCACCTTCTTGAATTAGTTAGAGCTTTTTTAACTGGTTCATTTGATCTGCCTCGTTTATGGTGTGAGGCTTTGTATACTATTGTTCACTTTATAAATAGGTTATCTTCTCCCATCTTGAATAGCGATTCACCTTATCTTCGCTTATTTAGGCATCATCCAAATTACTTAAATCTTTATAATTTTGGATGTGTGTGTTCTGTTCATCTTCCAACACATGAGAGAATTAAACTTATTATGGAATATATCAAATGAGCCTTTTAGGATATTTTAGAACTCAAAAAGTTTTTCTTTGCTATAATCCTCATGCTCATCATATTCGAGTCTCTAGGAATGTGATTTTCTTTGAAAACTAGCCCTTCTTTAACATACAATAGGTAGTAGAACAACCTAGTAGCACATAAAATGCTCTAGAATCTCCTTCAATTTCTCTTCCTCCATAATTCCCATAATTCCCAAGCTTAATTCAAAGATTTAAACTTGGTCATGATTATCAAAGGCACCCTCATCAAGCAAATAATCCTTATACAAGTCCCATTGAGCTTCCTCTAAATCTTCCTATGACATTTGATCCTACTTTAATCATTGATAGAGAACTAACTCCTCTTTGAAGAAGTGTTAGAACTTATAAGCCTCTAGATTGGTATGGTTTTCCATCCCCTCTGTTGATGCCTACAACTTTGTCTTCTATTCGAATTCCTTCTTATTATAAACATGCAATGGAACATGAGTATTGGCACCAAGCAATGGAAGTTGAACTTCAAACACTTAATGAAATCCACACCTAGAATATTATCCCAAATGTCAAGTTAATTCGGAGTTGGTGGGTTTATAATTTGAAACCTAAATTTGAAGGCTCTTTAGATAGATATAAAGCTCAACTAGTTGCTTTAAAAAATAAAACATGGTCTTAACTTTGAAGAAACATTTGGTCCTATTATTAAGATGACCATGATAAGAAAATTTTTTTGTTATTTCATCCTTTAAGTCTCTAGTATCAAATGGATGTCAAAAATGATTTCTTGCAAAGGGATTTAAAAGAGCAAGTTTACATGAAACTTCCATTTAGTATAACCATTATGTCTTTGCATGAAATGTATAAGTTAAGACGACCTTTAAATAGGTTAAAACAAGCTTCTAGAGCCTGGTTTAAGAAGTTTTGCAACACTCTTTCAAATTTCTCTTTTAAGCAAAGCACTCATGATTCATCTCTCTTCTTTAATAATACAACCGTAGGTATGGTTATTCTGTTGGTATAAGCTGAGGATATTGTTATCACTAGTGATAACAAGGAGCTAATCAATAAGCTTTAACACATGTTACATAATACGTTTCATATAAAAATTCTTAGAAATCTCGCTTATTCCTTAGGTCTAAAGGTGTACTCCCAAAAGCATGGTTTGTTCTTAAACCGATACAAATATGCCAAAGACGTTATTGACTTGGTTGGTTCAAAGAATTGTGCTCCATTTGATGCACCAATAGAGGTGAATGTGAAATGTCGAAAAGATGACGACGAACTTTTGCATAATCTATTTCTCTATAGGTGACTAGCTAGAAGTCGTATCTACCTAACTATTACAAGACTAGATATCTCTTATATTGTCCTTATAGTCAGCAGATTTATGTAATCACCTTGACATATTCATCTTGTTGTAGTTCACTGTATTATTCTACATTTGATTAGTTCACCCGCGCTTATGAAATGTAAAGTAGGATCTTCTCTTTAATTGACCGCATATAGTGATGCAGATTAGGTTAGCTGTCTGAATGCTAGAAAGTATACGATAGTGTGGTGCATGTTTTTTGGTGATGCATTGATTTTTAAAAGTGTAAAAAGCAAGATTGTATGCCCAAGTCTTCAACGAAGGCTGAATATAGGGCTATTTCTGCTACATATTCTAAAATATTTGATTACATAGTCTTCTTTTTGAACTTGGATTCCCTCAAGCTAACCCGATTCCTCTACATGTTGATAACATTAATGTCATTCAAATTACTATTGATCTAATTTACCATCAGAACATAAAGCATATAGAAATGGATTGTCATTACATTTGGTAGGCCTTATATTGTAATATTATTACTCTTTCAAATATCAATACTGATCTTTAAATTACCTATGCTTTTACAAAAGTCATGACTCGCCAATGATACAAGTTTCTTAGCAACAAATTGATGTTGCTTGACTTACCCATATCAATTTGAGGGGGAATATCAATAGAATTATGCCTTAATTTCTCACCAATTTTCCTTGATTTCCTCTCATTAATTTTGTATTTAGATATATATAATCTTTTGTAATTAAATTTAGATTGTTATTATATTACCATAGTTCATGACGACGATTCAACTCTAAAGAAGCCTGGCTGTGAAAACGATTTCGTTCTGGTATCACCATATGCTCATTTTCTCTTCCAACGTTCTTATTTTTCTATTTTCTCAACTAGGTCTTAGTTATTTCCAGTTTTTGTTGCTTAATTTTATGCAAATAATGGTGTCATCTTTTATATTGCTTATGGTATGAACTTGAGATTGTGCGTCTTGAGATTCCACTTGCAATGGACAGAGTGGGCTTTAGAAGAACTATATAGCCTGAAAAGTACTTTAAGATGATTTGAAATCATGTTAATAACCCAGACTCGACTTTTGTTTCTCCGATAAGTGATCGGAGTCGGAGGTGGCATTCTAATAAATATCTTCATATGGAATGGCAGATCTTGTTTGCTACGGTAATGCCAACCGTGACATAGACCAGATCTGGGTTTTGTTTTTTTTCCCTTGTTTGTTTACGAATCAATGTTTGTGTGAGAAAGTTGTAGTCTTAAGCTTACAACGGTCATTTACTCTTTTGGTTGTATTGATTTGTTGTTTATGATAATATCCGTAGCATAGTTTCTTGAGCTACTAACACCCTAACTTTCCCTTCTGCTAAATTCTTTGATGTTTCATTGTAGGCTTTGACCTTGATTTTCGAAAGTACCATCAAAACCTTAGCTTTCCCTTCTGCTATTTACTTTATCTCTAGGTTTCGTCTGGGATTTTAACCCTAATCTTCTCTTGCTTTGCGAATTCAGGCAATCTTTTCTTATACATTGGATGATTGTTGCTTGTCAATGCTTGTTTAGATCGATATAGACTTTTCCTTGGGTTTAAAGATTAGATTGCCTGCTTTCTTGATCTGCTATTTGCTCATTGCGTTGCGGTTGCTTGGTTTTTGCTCTTTTTGGGTTCTTAGCTATTTTGATAACTAGGCATGTTAGTTGTCCAGTTTTTGTTCTTCTCTTCTTTTTTGTTGATTATTACTTTTCTACTGTTAATATTGTGGGTGCGTATAAGTTTATGACCTTGATATATCATTGCTGGATTACGACGGCTTTGAAAAGAACTAAGTTTTTTGTAATCAAATGATGTCTCTCATCTCATGACGGCGTTGTAGACGGCGAGAAAGGTGATGGTGGTACGAGTGTTAATTTTGGTGGCGAGGTGGGTGGCAGTCAAATGGTGGTTGAAGATGGAGAATTCTGGGTGTTTCACGAGAAGGCAGATGATGTTGTGTGCGTTGGACAGAGTGGTGGTCATAAGGAAAAGGATAAGTAATAGTGAGGAGGGGAGTGAAAATAAAGAGAGCTGCATTGTGACTTAGAGTGAGGGGAGAGAGTGTCTGCTTAGGAGCTTTATAGTTTGTAGTTTGTATTATGGTCCGAGTTACATGTATAGAAGCATACAGTTCAAGAGTTTTTTGGGTGTTAAAAGTGTCACACGGTCGTCGTTCCAAGTAGGTATATGTTTACTCCTTTTCGTGTTAATTCTGCATTGATGTAGGGTAGGACAAGCTACATCTCTTTGGCCTTTAAATAGGAATACATTCATCAGGTACGCTTTTACCTTTCACTTATCTAATTTTCTTAATACTTTACTTACTAACCTTACGCCTCTACTAGTATAAGACAAGTCCATTAGATTTTTTTTATAACTTGATACATCAACCTTTTCTTTATTCTATTTTATTCTATTTATTTATTCAATTATTTTAATTTTATTTACATACTTTTTTTAGCATATCAGTTTCACATAACTACTTTTTTAACCTGCATCATTTCTTTTTTCATTTTCATATTTGTAAGTAGGTCTACCGGAAATAGCCTCTCTACTCCGTAGGGGTAAGGCTGCGTACTATCAGACCTCCCCAAAACCTATTTATTGCTGGATTTCGGACTGGGTGCGATGATGATGATGACCATATTATCCCTAAGTTTAAGGGATTTAATTTACTATTGATGTCTATATATTATCAACTCTTAGAAGAACAGAAAAAGCTCTTAAAAAATTTACTTGTATTATTGTCATATTTACTTTTGTTTTTGTCACCTACGTGAGTTTGAGGGGAAATGATAAATCAAGAAATATTTACTAAAATATCCTCCACAATTTTAGGGATATTATCACATATTTTCAGCATATATATTCTGCCTAGAATATTTACTTCCGTTTTTTAGACCTTAGCTCATTATAGAAATAGAAATGTGTTACTCTGTTGTAAAGCACCACAAAAACATATCAATACAAATTCATTTATCCAATGCTCTATTAGTAATTTCTTCAGTCTATCATCATTGTTTCAGCTAAAATGTATATTTCTACAAAGGAAAATGTCTTCCATGTTATCATCAAAATCCAACAATTACTAGCCTCCTACTTCCACGACAACATCATCCAAGAGTGCCTTGAGGTTCATACCTCCAAAACCAATGTTACTTGTAACATCCCATTTCCATACTAAGGATTAGAACCCTAAAATTCAGTATATATGAGATCAAAGAGAGATTGAGAAAAATGCATTTCATGCTTATGCATAAAGTTAGCATATACACACATGAATTTGAATTTTTACACACATTAGAATGACTATACATGCATTCACTAACATATTCTGGGTATAATTGATCTATAAATGTGATTATAATTGGAATTGTGAATTATATGTGTTAAAAATTGATTTG
>JAOTAY010011373.1:0-14957 GCA_025629805.1 Erythroxylum baracoense
GATTTTGGATTTTAAAAATCTTGCAATTTCCATTTACTGGTTTTATTATTTAAATGTATGTGATGCCATGTGGAGTTTTGTAGTGATTGCACGTAGCACTCCCTTATCTTAGGATATGTGTCGAAATGACCTACGGACGTCCCGATGCGTACCCTAGGGTAATGGGGTGTTACATATGCAATTGAAACTACAATATATCCTCTAAATAGAGATCCATCTAAATTAGTTGATACGACACCATATGAGATATGAACTAGTAGAAAACTTGGATTATCACACTTAAAGATTTGGGGATATGAAGCTTATGTGAAGCGTGTTATATTTGATAAGCTTCAAGCTAAATCAGATAAATGCAAATTTGTTCCAAAAGAGAGTTTTGGTTATCAATTTTATCATCCTATTTAGCAAAAGGTGTTTGTCTCAAGACATGCTACATCCTTAGAAAAAGAATTTATTCTTAAAGAAAGTAGGAGTGAGGTTAAACTTAGACAAGGTCAAGAGCCACAAATTCACATCGAAATGGAACATGAACCTCAAGTTGATACATATTATGTACAATCGAGAGTTCAAGAGACACATAGTCTATGAAGAACTGGTAAAATATGCCATCCTCCTATTATATTAGATCTACATATTGAGCAGGGAAAGGATAATGTATCGCTCATACATGATGAGCCTATTACTTTTAAAGAAGCAATGTCTGACATTGATTCTTTAAAATGACAAGAAGTGATAAGATCTGAAATGGAATCCATGTATACTAATCAAGTATGGACTTTGGTTGATGCACCTGCTAGTATTGTACTTATTGCATGCAAGAAGCAAAAACTTAACATGGATGATAATGTACATATGTACAAAGCAAGGTTAGCAACTAAAGATTATAAACAAAAACAAATGTTTGATTTTGATGAAACCTTTTCGCTAATAGCTATGCTAAAATCCATCAGGATCTTGTTAGCCATAGCAGCATATTATGATTATGAAATCTAGAAAATAGATGTCAAAACAACATTTCTCAATGGGAATTTACATAAGGATGTGTATATGAAACAACCTGAAGGTTTTGAATCCAAGAGATTTCCTAATCAAGTATGCAAGTTGTAAAGGTCCATTTATGAACTTAAGCAAGCATCAAGGAGTTGGAACATCCGTTTTAATGACACAACCAAAGAGTTTGATTTTATAAAAAATGTGGATGAACCATGTGTCTATAAGAAGGTTAGTGGGAGTGTAATTATTTTATTAGTACGATATGTGGATGACATACTACTAATTGGAAACGACATACCTATGTTATAGTTTGTAAAGATCTGGTTATCCAAGAACTTCTCTATGAAAGATCTGGTTATCAAAAAAGTTGTTTGGATTGTCCCAATCCACGTACATAAATAAAGTGCTAAAGCGGTTTAATAGAGAGAATTTTAGAAGGAGATTCTTACCCATGTCGCATGGGATTTCTCTCTCATAGAGTTTGTTTCCAAATACACAAACAGAGAAAGATAAAATGGATTATATTCCACATGCTTTAGCAATTAGATCAATCATGTATACGATGCTATATATACAGGACCAAATGTTTCTTATGCTTTGAGTATAACGAGAAAGTTTCAGTCTAATCCTGGTGAGGGTCACTGGATGACTATGAATAATATCTTAAAGTACATGAGAAAACTAAAGATGTTTTCTTGGTCTATGGAGGAGATGAACTGAGAGTTCAAATATATTCAGATGCTAGTTTCCAGTCAGATCTTGATGATAGTATATCACAATCAGGGTGCATCTTCATTCTAAATGATGGTGCGGTAAGTTGGAAGAGTTCTAAAAAACCAACCATTACATATTCAATGACCTAAGCAGAGTATATTTCAATGTTAGAGGCGACAAAGGAAGCGGTTTGGATCAAGAAGTTCATCATTGAACTTGGAGTGGTTCCTAGCATTGTTAAGCCTATAGTATTATATTATGACAACAATGGTGCTACTACTCAAGCAAAGGAACCTAGGTCTCATCAACGGTCCAAACATGTACTCAGGAAGTTTCACTTGATCAGGGAGATAATGGAGCGAAAAGACATAGCATTGGAGCGAGTTCCCACTGAAGAGAATCTAGCAGATCTTATTACTAAGCCATTGTCTCAAAGGAGATATGATCGACATATGGATGGATATAGTATTAGATTCATAGGGAATTGGCTTTAGTGCAAGTGGGAGATTGTCAGTTTATGCCCTTACAGTCAATCAATTGGATGCAAATTAATGTATGACATTATTTTAATTAATAAAAAAGGCTTTATTTATCTTTATGTATTAACTTAATTAATATTTTATGTTTTAATACTAAAGGTAAAATCCTTGGAATAATTACTGTATAATTGAAATTAGAGATTATAATTATGAGATTCAATTTGCACTTATGTATTATTCATAAATATTCCTAATTACAGTTTCTACTACAAGAAATTGTATTTTTAGTAAAAGCAAAAGTTTTCACTAAAAGCAGTAATATTTGTCACTACTATTAATAGTGTCCAATTTTTGAAGTCGTCACCTCCCGTCACAAATACCTCCATCCCTAATTAAATAGTGACTAATTTAGGAAAATGGTCACAATTATGAAACACTTTTGTGACAAAAGTACTGACACCAAAAACTATGAAATGTGTGACAAAACTATATGTTCATAGTAACTTTACATATTTATGACAAGTTTGTCGACACAAACAATATAAAATAGTGACAAATAAAGTCATAACAATACTTCATTTTATTGTGACAAAAGTACTGACACTAAAAACTATGAAATGTGTGACAAAACTATATGATTACGGTAACTTTACATATTTATGATAAGTTTGTCGACACAAATAATATAAAGTAGTGATGAATAAAGTTGTAACAGTACTTTATTTTGTTGTGACAACATCATTGCCACTAAAATAATTGAAAATAATGACAACATTGTCACTCGTGTATTTTTTTTAATGTTCATTCTTCTTGGTCACAAATATTTTAAGGAAAAAGTGTCAACAACATTTTGTCACAAAAACGAAAATTTGTTCCTATAAAAAATATTGTCACTAATATGTTTATTATTTTCATAAATAAAACTATCAATTCAATAATAGAATTGCGTTAGGGTAAAAGAAATTTACATCAATGATCATATTGTCTAACAGATTTCGTCAAATGAAAGTTATACATTACAACAATGTTGTCACTAAATAAAGATTATATGTTATAATAAATTTATCACTAATGCGTTTATTTCGGTCACAAATAATATTATTAAAATTAAAATTTTAATTTCGGATTCGATAAAAAAATTTGCATTGGTGGCCATAAAATAGAAGTTGTCATAAATGATACGAATTTTTAGTGTCAAGATATTGTTACACAAGAAAATAAAAATTATTAGTATATATAAAAATCACCAATATAAAATTATAATTTCCAATTTATAAAATTGGAAATTTTAATATCCAAAAATTATATTTATTACAATTATCCCAAACTCCTACATAACGTAAATTTTTCTAGCTATTCTTCTAGATGAAGTTTACTATTGATTTATTTCATGCAAAATAAATAAAAAGTAGAATCAATTAATTAGTTTATAAAATATTAAGTTATAAATTTAGTACTAACATTTTATAATAATATAATGATAATGATAAGAAGTAAATGTGATTTCATTATTTCAAGGTAGCTTGTTGTTGAACCCAATACTGAGTTAAGAATTTGAGTTTGATTCTGGCTTATTAAACGTTGGTGACTCTACTCTAACTTGTGTGGAAATTTGAGTAACATACAAGGACTGGCACTGGCACTAGAAGCTGATGTTAATAGGGCTCTCATTTTAGGTGGTGGTGTTGCACAAACTGGAATCATTGACCTTATTTGGACTGCTACAGCAATCCTGTAAGGCCTAAATCTTTTAGTATTCATTGGCATAGTTGTGTACATACTAAATGAAGGTCCCTTACTAGATGTTAATGCCACTAAAAATGGAGTTTTGGAACCAAAATGTGTCTTCGTTACATATGCATAATTATTTCTAGTAGTGTTATCAAATGAGGGAGCTTCAAATTCGCTAGTATTGAACATGGAACATGGCCTGTGCACATTACTTGAATTTGATGAATTACTTGAACCCTCCTTTTCAATGGTTCTCTTGACACACATCTGTTAAAGATCCTACCCTTTTCTCCATGTGCTTCAATGCATGAGGAACTATATTCAGCTGCATTTTGTTGAATGAGAGGAAATTTCTTCACGTAATGAAGTTTGTGGAAAAATCTTTAGCGAAGTCCTTGGTGAGGGTGGAGGAAGGAGAGACACAAAGGAATTTTGCTTGATCATTAGATCATCTAGACCAGTATCTAATAAAAGATCAAGAAGCCTCCAATGTTGATAACTTGTGGTGTTACTAGAGGCTAAGGAAGATGTAGCAGAGACGGTGTCTATGTAATCCTTGAATACTCTTCTTTTGCTTTGTTATGATCCCTCTTTTTGGTTTGCTTACTTTCATGTATAGATCCAAGGTTTGAAAGGATTCTTGTCACAACTGCTTGATCATACTTCACGATTATCTACTTCTTTCTTAGATTTCGAATCCAATTTTGGAACTGCCCAAATGTACATAAGTTTGAAACTCCTATAGATATCAATGTGAGAAAAACTACAAAAATGGAGAAAAATATTATACTTGTTTTCAGAGCTGACCAGGCTACTATTGCAGCATTCTTCTTAACTTTCTTTTTTGTCTTTGTAGGATCACTTATAAAGCTCATACCAGCAAGTTCCACAGTACAAGTGAAAATTGGTGCATGACCAAGGCCTGATCTTACAGTACTGTAAAACTTGCAACAAAACACGTATTAAATAAATAAAAGCTCAACATATATACCGAATATTTTTTACTTCCTCTCTGCGTTAGGATTTTGGCGTTCACTTCCAAAATATAAATATGGAAAATAGTAAAATGAGGAGAGAAGGAAAATATTTCCAAAAAACACAAAAAAAAAGAAGAACGACACAAAGCGTGTCGATAAGAAATTTAGCACTTTAAAGAGAAACGACATAAACTAAAAAGACGTAACAACATAAAACCCTACCTTCAAAAAGTCACACCTCTTGGCGGTTATAGTTCTTAATAAAACTGTAACTAAAGACTATCAAACACCAATTCCAAACGTTGTGAGTTATTAGGTGCAGTGATACGCATTATCCTACGGTATTGCCTCAGGTCTAAATGAGTGGCCTGATCCTAACTAGTTTTTTATAGACATTGACTTTTGAAAATTGATGGAATATACATCGTCAACATTTTCAAGGTATTTTTAATTTTAAAGGTACATTAATGTTAGATTGTTTAGGAATTTTCCTTCAAAATTCTATGAATTACATATTTAATATACATTTAATTCATTATATATTTAAATTAAAGAACTTAAAAATAAATTCAATACATAAAATTCTTTAAAATCTAAAGTATTTTTCCCCTTTCAAAAGGATAGCATCTTCAAAGCTTCAAATTTTACTTCTTATAAAATTTATTCCTATATTAAAATAAAATTAATTTAGTCTACTATCATACGAAATACATTTAAATTATGAAATGTAAATTATATTCCAATTGTAAATTATTATTATTATTATTATTATTATTATTATTATTATTATTATTATTATTATTATTATTACAATTAAAATTATGATTATATTTACAATAAAGAAACCACATTCACAATTTAATGCAACTTAAACCCAAATATGATATGACGAATTTAAAACCATGCTTAATTGAAAGATGATCAAGACTTGACTTTATAGTCCAATTTTGATATAATCAAAATTTAAATTAAATCTATCATTTTAATTATTTATTTTTATGAATGGATGAGACAAATTCAATAAGTGAAAATGAGGAAGACAAGGATGACAATGATTGAGTATTGATAGGAAATTTGTTTTTAAATTTTGAATAGGTTAAAAGTTTTGCTTAACATTTTTGAACAAGATTTTCATTAATTTAAACATTTATTTATTTTGATTTTTATTTTGATGAAACTTCAAAGTTATATTTAGCAAATATCTATTTATATGTAAAAATTACTTTTGGATTATCAATATATGTAATTTATAAGAAAATATTTAAATTTGTTTGCAAATAATAATATTAAAGAAAAAATTGTGACATATAGTTTTTAGTTCCTAAAATTCATACAATAATGACAAAATTAATCATTAGAATGGTTAATTTTAATATTTTATTATAACAAGAAATAGTTGTCATTAATTTGTTACATTTTTATTAATAATAACCTTTGTAACAAAAAATTGATGACCAAGTGACAATAAAATTTTTTATCACAAAAATTATGAATAGTAATATAGTGATATATAATTCTGTTTTTGTGGCAATATTAAGTAGACGGTAACTAATTGAATTTTTATTAAGAAAATCTTTCATAAAAAAAGTAAAATATTGTATGACGATAAATCGTTTCGTCACAGCAAGTGAAAAATATTAGTGACCAAACTATTTTTTCTAACAACAAATAGAAAATATTAATAATCAACATATGTTTCGTCACAATTAAAATTAATTGCCGCCAAAATTACTTTGGCGACAAATTGTATATGCTTTTAGTGACAACACTTACAGATAAAAGAAAATTTGACACTATTAATATATTAATAGTGACAATTTAATTATGAAAGATACCAAATTGTCACAATTACCATTGTATTAATGACAAAATAAATAAATCATCACAGTTAATCCAAAGAGTAGTGTTCATCAATTGTTTTGTCACCAAAAACCTTATTTCTATTACGAAATGATAGTTAGTCATAAAAAAAGTTATCACTAAATTCTGAATAGTGGTGACCATAGTGAATTTTTTGTGTGTACAATATTAAGTAGACACTAACTAATTGAATTTTTATTGATGAAAGTTTTCTTCACAAAAAGTAAAATATGATGTGACAGTAAACTGTTTCATCACAGCAAGAGAAAAATATTAGTGACTAAACTATGTTTTGCACAGTAAATCAAAAATATTAGTGACCAACATATATTTTGTCACAATTACAATTCATTCCCACCAAAATTATTTTACCGCCAAATTACATATACTTTTAGTGACAAAACTCAGTAATAAAAGAAAGTTTGACACTATTAATATATTAACAGTGACAATTTAATTGTGAAAGATATCAAATTGTCACAATTACCATTGTATTAGTGACGAAAAAAATAATCATTATACTTATTCTAAACAATAGTGTCAATCAATTATTTTGTCACAAAAAAACCTCATATTTATGACAAAATGATATTTAGTCATAAAAAAGTTGTCATTAAATGTCTTAACTATTGTAGTGTTCATCAAGATGGGATATTTTTGAAACGGTAAAACTAGCACATATTATATTTCTTTCCTATATAAAAAGTAATTGATCTCATAAATTAAAGTATGGAGATACTTAAACTAATGTATGGGCGATTATTAGAGAATAAGTCACTAAACTGACTCGATTATGAAAATTCTGAATGGAATATTACTTGTGTTTGTGGATTATCTCATAATGATGACTGTATAATTGGTCCTTAGACTTGGGATTATCAAGATATCTCGTGTGAGAATTACTGTGTTTTGATGCTACTTATTAATCGTTATAGGATAATTCAGCCAGTAGTACTTGGATACAGTATAAATCATACAGAGATAGTTGAGTAAGTCAATAAATGATTCATCACTCTAAAGTAATTAGAAAGAATATTCTACTGTACTTGATTAGTAATGATTAATGGAATTCTCTAGCCAAATTGAATTGACATTTGAAAAGGTATTTTCAAATTTCAACTATAAATCAATTACTAATTAGCAAGAACAAACATGATTGGATGAAAAGAGTAGATACTGCATCCATACTCTGTCCAATTGGAGCATTAGATGATGGAAGGAATAAATTATACATCATAACCATACATGGACAGGTTAATTCAATCATTTTGACATTTCTGATATTTGGGTAATCATGACATGTTGTTAGACGTCAATCATGATTTATGATAATGAATTGTTTAATTAAGAATTAAAGATAAATTAAAAGAACTTTTAATTTATCTAATTCAAATTCACACGTCAAAGAGCAATTTGTAAAGGAAAAATCCATTTAATTAAGTTAGACTTAATTATAAAGTTTAAGAAACTTTGGGGATCAAATATGAGATATTTGGTTTTATTAAAATTAAATTAATTAGAATTAGAATTTGATTTTAATTATAATTAAAGAAATTTAATTTTAATTAAAAACCTAATGATTTTTCTATTTAAATAAAGGAAGAACATTAAGAAGCTAGCACTTACGTCTTCTTCCTCTCAAATTAGTCTTAAGAATTGCTCTGTGAATACCATCATAGGCTGGACAATTGAACAGCTCGTGATTGATCAATTGGAAAAGGTTTCATAGGTTTTTCAATAGGAAGACGAACAATGTACAATTTCTAATTCATTTTATGTTTTATTCAAGTTTATTTAATTATCGAAATCCGCTTAGAATTCGTAAAAAGTTTTGTTTTCCACTGTGCCAATGATTTGATCACGGGTGGATTCCAACACAGTAGTGATCTTTAGCAAGAGCACTTGTTTCATGAGCCACTCCATTAAGTCACTGGTACATAAATTTGAAGCCAATCCTAAAGTTTATAAACTCGATTAGATTCCAAATTGACAACACGTAAAGAAAGCACTGCAGCAATTGGGGTGTTAACCAAGTGTACAAGCAGTCAAAAAAGAGAGTACTAAATCTCCAAAAGATTGGAAGGCACAATGAAAATATAGAAAATTTTGCTATTCTGTCTCGCACAAAATTAATGTGAATAATAATCGAAACCCAAAGCTAGGATTAACTGTTTAAGTATATATGGCCTCTATATAAACTTAGCCACAAACCCCTAGAAAAGAAGAAAGATTAATACCTCAAATTGACAAATCAATAAATACGTGACCTGCAAGATATGCCAAACTAGGGACATGTGCAATTGTACGGACACGCCATATTAGTTACTAGACACTACAACAAAATATGGAGTTTTTAGACACAAAATGTGAAATTTTTAAACACTTTTTTGTGTCATAAAAAAATTTTAGATGCTTTATAAAGTGTCAAAAAAACAAGTGTCACAAAAATTATTTTCGACAGTTTTCTTAGACACAGATGCGTAAAAAAAACATATATTTTTACGCATCTAAGTGTCAAAAATCTAAGCGTCAAAAATCTATTTACACATAGATATATCGAAAAAATACATTTTCGACAGTTTTCTTAGACTCATATATGCTATTTTAGATGCTTTGTGTAAACTTTTAGATGCTTTTCTTTGACGATATTTTTCACTTTTAGATAATTTTTTACGTCGAAAAACTCCACCATTTTTGAGTAAAAAATAAGCTTAATTACAATTTGCTTTGTGCATCTATTTTAAGATCACTAACATGAATATTATTATAATAAATTTTACAAATTAATCTAAAATATTTATCTGCATATGATTATAATAAATTAACACTTTTGTTAATAAATACTATATTACACAGATTTATATGTATATAATAGCACAAATTAGCTAAAATAGATTTATTCTAGAGTCCATTTCCATCGAAGAAAGCACACTATTCACAGACTTCACCTTGTGAGTGGCAAAAACATACAATATTTCAAAGCTTAGAATCCCATTAATGAACATTTCATATTTGAAACAATAAGAAGATTCAACCAAAATACACTGCAATGCATTTCAACAGCAAAATGAGCAGCAAAATTCTTGTCAATATCCTCCCAAAAACGAATTGATAATATTGAACCAGGTCGCCCACATTCACATATCTTGTACACTCAAACCTGCAATAAGGGAGCAAAGAGACAATTATTAATTAGACTACACAGGTTAACTAGTGGCAACGTTGTCAAACGTACCAAGAAGAAAAGGACAAATGCATAAGTTGACAGAAGTAACGTATCTTTACTAAACCAAGAAATATCAATTCTTTTTCCTTCAATCTCTAAGACCAAAATGTAGTGAAATGTCAAATGAAGTCCCTTACACAAAAGTCCTAACAGATAAGGTTCATAAATTAACCTGGTGGAAGTGATTGCTTCAATTTGTCAGCCTTCTCAGAGTCAAAGACACAGAGTGTATAGAGTTACTTAGAGAGTATCGAACCTTGAACTTCCCGACATCCTTGCTTCTCTTAATCTTCACAGATCGTGCATCTTTCCTTTCTAGCAGTCAGAAGGAAATCTTTGATCTCGTGGATTTGGTTGAGCTATATATCAAAATAAAGAACAAACAGACAAAGCATCAAAGGATAACAAAACTAATATGACTATTGAATCCAAACATCAGACAACAAACAAACACAAAATCATTTTCTAGAGCAGACTATCAAATGACAAAAAAGAAGGATGCACAAAATTGCATCAACTCAATCTGTTATACAATTGTGGTCACATCTATAGATGAATCCAATATAATGATTTCAACATCAGTCCACAATTATCAATCTGTATCACACCTTGAAGAATAGAATGGAATTCTCATCTCATATGGTTTGACCCTTCTTTTTTTCCTTCAAACATATCTCTTTCATAATAGAAAATCAATAAAACATATCTCTTTCACAACAGAAAAATCGATAAAACACTACACAGTTTGAATTACAGGTGTATTGAATATTATCTTCTCCTGACTCCCAAGCTAGCCTGATTGGAGATGATGTACTTGCTTCGTCCAACTTATCAAAATTAAGAAAGTGTTGCAATTTTTTGATGTGCAAAAACAATAAAGACAGAAGATTAGTGTGCCTTAGCAAATTATAGGTCACTTACAAAGGCATTTTGGAGATATTAACAACCACGATTTATAACAGAACAAGTTTAATCTAAAGCGATGCATGGACGCTATTAAACTGGAAACTACTCATACCTTTCTCCTTAATACCTTATTGGCTTCCAGTAGTAGGTGTCCCTGCTCCAACAAGAATATGTTACAATATGATTTGCCGATGAAAACATAAATTTTCACATAAAATCTACGTGTCTTGATGCATACCTTGTTCTAGAGATCAGCGAGTTGATCGAGCATGAATTGGGTCTGAAAAGGACATGGAAGAGTGAAAAAAAATGAGTTTTGTAAGTACTTATCTTTTTACATGTAACAGTACAGTAACAATAAGTCTAAGATCCAACATAAAGAACTAAATAATGTAGTAGTGACATTAAGGTCAATATCACTAATGCAGAAATAATTTAATAAATAAGAATCATGATAATCATAATCATATAATTGAATCATTCTTTTGAATAACAAGTTTTAATTTAATTAAAAATTAGTTAAAATTTTACATGTTCTAATAATCATAGTATATAACGATACAAATTTTCAACAAACTACAATTATGAGTACAAATAATCAATGAACATAGAGACCCTATAACATCTATATTCCAAGATTATTCTATCAATTAGGGTTGTAAATGTATTAAAGGTTTTGTTCTACTTGAATTTAGGACAAATATATTTTTAGTCTTTCTAATTGTTTAACTTAGTCTTTCAATTTTACTAATTACTTTGTGATAAGAATTTGTTGCATAAATATTTTTTATTTTAATTATTTAATTTAAAATTTTTTAATTTAATACGAAGATTTTCATAAAAATCTTCAAACGCAACATCTAAATCATACATGTACATTATTTTTAGAAATGTATTTAGCTTGGATGTCAAATAAAATTTCCTTTAAAGCATTAATAAACATCTTAGCAGAAAATAACTTATAAAGTTTAAGAATTAAATTAGAAAATTTAATAATTGGAAGGGTGAAATAAAAACATGGTTTAAATTAAAGGATTAAAAAATTGTATATGTTCATTTTAAGTTAATTAGTGGTTTTACTAGAACCGTTGCTAATGATTCTACTCTAGTTAAAAAGATTGGGAATTTAGGTAATCAAAGGAATATATTATACAAGTACCTTTGTTGACCTAATTTGCTTCAAAGATGCCTCTAGTTGATTCTCAAGCTACTTAAGCTCCTTTGAATTTAAATGTCCTAAATCTTCTCCAAGAAGATTCCTACATGCAAGCAGAACTCAGAATCAATCAACCATATTATTTACATCTGTTACTAACTTTAATTTTAATTTGCAAATGACTTTGAAATTTTAGTTGGGGAGAGTAACCTCTGAGATCTCTGTAGGAGCTCCACTTTATATTTGAGCTTCAGATATTGTTGGTAGCTGCTCTGCTTGATAACATGTTACATGAAAATATTGATTTGTAGCAAATGAGAAACCTTGGATAAGATATTGAAAAACCACTATTCAATAGGACATCATAGCAATAGCTGAACTACGTACAACTTACTTTAGCTTAAGAGTTAAACTTGCTTTCCCGTGTATAAAAGAAAGATATATATACCTGTAACCATATTATTGTAAACTGCAGTAAACAGCTCTCTGTGGAAGTTTGTGCTTGGCAGGAACATGCAATGAACATTACACAACAAGAGTAAAATAATCCTGAACCTCACTCTCCACACAATAAATTGTTCAGTATGAGCAAATAATTTAAATAGATATTACATTATAGTGAAGATGAGAGTGAGGGATTCGATTTTCTTTTGGCAGTCGGAGAGTTCACTTGCATTTTATCGGGAAATGAATTGAAGAATGGAAAAGAAAGATACGAGTGCATACCTTCCATGGGTTGAAGACCATCCACGAAGTCAGAATGTGGAACCGACATCTCATCGCCCTCTTACTACTGCTAAAAAACGAAAATAAAACCAAATAAATTAGGAACAAAAATGAGAAGAGTTCGGATCTGCTGATGGAAACCCTAACATAAAATTTGCTAGGGACACAAGAAAAAAAATCATGTTGAATCATACAGAATAAAACATCCAAATTTCACTGTCACAAAAGAAAAGAGATAGAGAGAAAGAGAGAGAGAGAGAGAGGCAGATAGCCAATCATCTACACTATCAAAATCAAATCGAATTGAATAAGAACTCAAGCAGCAAACACAAGCATAAACATAGAGATAAAGTGATAAGAAGCAGGGATCAAGTTCGATGTGAAGTTTCAGAAAATTACATCAAGCGACGGAGGAGTCATCATAGTCATAGGCAGTGAGATCGATGGCAGTCCAATCACGACCGGAGAGTTAACCGGAGGCTTTCCAGAGCAAAGATTGAAGAGAGAAAGGAAGGGACGATGGGAAGAGTGTTGTGAGAAGAAGAGAAGAGAGAAGGGGGTTTTGTTCGAGGAGGGGACAATTTGGGGATTTTGTTTGAGAAGTTTGGAGAAAAATTAAAGTTTTTTGGATCGATCATTGGAGGGTAAATAGGGAATATTAAATGGATTTTTATCTTATTATTTTCTGTGTTAAGATAATAAGAAATGAAAGAAATTTTTAGTGAGTTGAAAAACTAACACCGATCTGCCTTCTTTTCTTTTTAGAACTTATATTAAATTGCAAAAGCTAGAACTTATATTAAGTTTTTTTAACGCTTTTTGTCTTTTTTAAGTTTTTAGATCTTACATTAAATTAGAACTAGAGTTAATAAAAGTTAATTTATATTTTTAAAAAAGAGTCAATTTATCTCATGAATATTTTAGAAATTTTAAACTCTTTTTTAATATATTTTTTAGACACATTTTACCGTCTTAAATAAATGTTTAAAAACTCTACTAATTCTTAGATTATTTAAGACAATTATTAAACGTGTCTAAACATAAGCGTCTATAATTTCCTTATATTATTGTTGTAGTTGTTGACTGCATGTAATATTAAACATAGGTTTTTTAATCCTAATATAAAATGAAAAATGCATGTTATAACTCTGTTATCTTCTTGTATTTTATAGCTAAATGGATAAGGGTTAGATGTTTTATCGAAAATGGTCAGCTGAATACGTAGAAAGAGTTAAGAGTTTTATGCAATTTTTAAAGGATCAGATAGGTGAAGATTGTAGTATTCGTTGTCCATGCATTGATTGCTTAAATGTGGAAATCCAAAGTCAAGATGTGGTATATAATCACTTGCTCGTTCGAGGCATAGACAAATTCTATAGTCCATAGCTTTATCATGGTGAACATAAGGAAGCAAGTTGTAATAAAAGTGCCGATACATCTTATGATGGGAGTTACAATAATGATGTTGATGAATGTGATGGGAATGAGGATGGTGATAATGGGATTGATGAGATGTTAGACAATTTTCAGAATTATATGGAGACTATGAATGAAACTGGAATTCCTAACATAATTGGTAGTATGACCGAAGATAATTTTAGGAAGTTATTGAAAGTTGCTTAAGAACAATTATATCCACGGTGCTCTAATTTTTCTCAACTCTCATTTGTTGTGAAGTTGCTGCATTTGAAGGTTTATAATAAATGGAGTAACAAGTCGTTTAACATATTAATTGAATTACTAAACGATGCATTACCTAGGGAACATAACTTATTGAAATCTTACTATGATGCGAAAAAAATGTTAAGGGACCTTGGATTAGGATATATTTCAATTCATGCTTGTAATTATGACTATGTTCTTTATTGGAAGGAAAGTAAAGAACTTCAGGAGTGTCTTATTTATGGTACATCAAGGTGGCGGGTGGAGGGAAAAAGATACCAATAAAAATCCTTCGATACTTTTCTATTATGCCACAATTAATGTTTATGTCAATAAAATAGCCATAGATATGGGATGGCATAAAGAGAAATGCATTGATGATAACATTATGCGTCATCCAGTTGACTCAATGGCATGGAAAGAGCTTGATAGAAAGTTCCCATAGTTTGGACAAGATTATCGTAATGTTCGACTTGGATTGGCCTTAGATGGATTTAATCCTTTTAGGAATATGAGTAATTCATATA
>JAOTAY010011382.1:0-14956 GCA_025629805.1 Erythroxylum baracoense
TTGTATTACAGATATTATTGTAATGTAACGTTTTTATTATTAATTAAGATATTTTAATTTATATTCATTAATCAAAAATTTTATTTAATTATTTATATCTAATTAAATATATATATTAATAAATTTTTTGACGATTATAATTTAAATATAATGGAAATATATATTTTAAAAAAATTTAATAAAAGTTTTACCGAAGGAAATATGCAAGATTTTCGTCGGTAATTGTCAAAATACAATACCGACGGAAAATAATTTTCGTCGGTAATAGTTTCGCATTTACTGACGGAAAATCTTTACCGTCGGTAACTTTACCGACTATATTAGAAACATTATGATGCTAAATTTACATATGGGTAAGCCATCCGTCGGTAAATTTAGCGACAGAATACGTCAGATGGTCGGTAACTTTTCGGTTGATTTTACCGACGGTTTATTTTTTCTGTCTGTAATTTTATCAACGGTAAACAAACGTTCCGTCGGTAAATTTAGCTACGGCCGAATCTCCGACGTTTTTGACCATCGGTTTATTTCGTCGATAATGTTGTATACTGACGGAATATTTCTTATTTCTGTCGGTATTTTCTGTCCCTAATTCACTATTTTCCTTTAGTGAGATAGAGCATGTAGTTGTAAGATTAAACACGAGAATACAAAGTGAAGAACTAAACAACTTAGAACACCAAGTTTGCCTTGGAAAATAACAGGGTATGCTAATCCGTGCTATGAGAACACATATGCCATGTTCAGTGTCAGACATATTTTAAGTACCTTAATCATCCAAAACATTGGTCACAATTATCCAGTTAAGAAAGTTGTTGAACACCATAGATCAATCAATTTTGAATTAGATAAGCCATTGAAATCATGTCTTTAGGAAATAATTTGAACAAAATGAAAGACTTTACAGTCTCCATTTACTTCAAACCCATTTTTACCTTGATTCCAACATACTGTGACATCAAATTGTGCACTATCAATCATTCATCTTCACATACAAATTAATTCTTGCTACTGAACCCTTTGCTAAACTCGAAAAAAGGAAGAGATAGATGGAAAAGATCTTACATTCTTACCTGAAATAAGTATAGCCATGAAAGGAAATTGCAACTTCCGTTCAGTTAACATAAAATTAATAGCATAAGCATACAATGTAGACAATTTATCTAGATGGAACGATAAGCATAGCCCAGAATCGTAATAGAGAACGAATGTACTTTATGTGCATTCATATCAGACTCATAGTGGCAAACAAGTTTTATATTATCTACCCCATAACAGTCTCCTATACCTCGCTACTAAAGCATGAGCCTCCATATGATGGACACCAATGATAGGTAAACTGAAACTTCCAACAAGTTTATGAGCTTTCCTCACACCAACTGCAACAAATGGAAACGAATTTGTCCTAAGAACCCTCACCAGACTTCATACAATACCATTATACCCCAAAAAAGACCTAGAAAATAACTTACCACGAAGACAAAGACTTAAACCAAGACCAATTATAACAGCAACTGTAGTTAGATCACTTACTATTAAATTAGCCTTATCCAGTGCTTGTTGTACAACCTGCAACATGATATGATGAAAACCACATATTTAGGAGCAATCATCAACGTAATCAACACCTGACTTATGTAAGAAATTAATTCATACGGTTAATTTCACAACAGAACAACAATAATGCAGAGTAACATTGGATTTCACAACAGAACAACAACAGAACAAAAAGAATGTAATGTAGAAAATACAGGACAAAAAGAAAGAAATAGCAAGATCTGTTTTTGAATTTCTGAATAGAAAAACTAAATATCTATAACTTAACATGCAACAGTGACAAAGAAAGGGGAAAAACATCACAACAACACTGATCAATAAATTAATGTAAGAAAATAAGAAAAGCAGCTTCACAGCTTTCTAAATACTTGTACAAACATAGCAAAAATATAGAGTATAAAGCTAATAATTCAAAAAAAACTTATGGTTGGTGGAGCCAAACATGGTAATCTACAATCACGAAGGCCCAAAAGCAGTTGATCCTGAAACCAAAACGCAGAGAAGATAAAAATTTATTATACACTAAAAATAAAAATGAAAAGGAAATTAACTCTATGATGTAGATTATTGGCAACGTAAAAGAGCAAAAGGGATTAGCAAGATTGAAATGATGAACACTGAGTCAACTCAGATAACTCACCATAATCTCAACCATTTCTTTATTTGTTCTCCAAAAGGTCTTACTATAGAAGTGAATTTACGTAACGAGTTAACTCAGTGTAGATTAGATAAAAGAACTTCTCCAATAAAGACTAAGACTACCAAAGTGGTCTGAGTGTTGGGAGTTACCTTCTTTTTGAGTAATGCCACTTACTGCTAGCTAAGCTGGAAAACTTGCAAGAGACGTTATCAGAGTGGTTATGCTTGTGACATATTTTCTTACTGTAAGGCGCTGACGAGAGTGGTGGTTTTTTGGCTTCAAGAAGATTGACGACCCTTGCTTACCATTTGAGATGCTACCGTCTCTAGTAATCATCGAGAACATGAACGATGAGTTTGACGACACACTGAAGCTACCTTTGTAAACTCAAGCCCAGTACTCTTCGTGTTTGAGTCAAAAATGCTAGTTATGAAGTCAAAAGTCACAATATGAGGCTGTGACTGGACAAAGCTTAAAGGGGCTGTCATCTAAACTTGAGGATTGAGATATAATGGGTCGTTGATTGGGCCTTGGCTTATTTTACAATTACAAGAGTCAACTACAGTTCCCTATTTTTTAAGATGTTTATTTTAAACATAAAGACACATACTAACTAAACGTTTTAAAAAAGAAATAACCACAAATTATCTATAAGTCAAACTCATATTAACTAAATGTTTTTTTATAATTACTTGCTTATGACATTAATTAATTGTTATTCCTAGATGCATACTTGCTACAATTCTTGTCCTACAAATTGAAAATTTTAGAAGTTTTAGACTATTTTTCAGTATATTTTTTAGAAAAATTTTATCGTCTTAAATAAATGTTTAAAAACTCCATCAATTTTTAGCTTATTTAAGACAATTATTATATGCGTCTAAGCATAAGCGTCTAAAATCTCCTTATTTTGGTGTAGTGAATTGAAATAAAATAAACATATAAAATGGAATGCATTTTATATTAAAAAATATTTACACATCATTTACAAACTAAGAGTCTTCATCTGAGTCACTGCCACTAACATATGCAGAACTTAGTAATTGGTTAACCATTTTTTTAGGCTTGTTCACTTCTTTAATATTACGATCTAACTTAGTCTTTAGTTGTTGGTTCTCCTCTTAAAGCGCCATCATATATGTTGGTCGTGATGTAGATGCACCAATAGGCTTAGGGCCATACCCAAGACTTTTGATATAGGCCGATCATGTACCAAGGACATTGTTGCAAATGTCATTAGTATTGGGCTAATTGCCCTCAGACAATGATGTCTGCAACAACTCCTGTATCTTGTTCTATAATTTAAAGTACAAAATTGAGTGAACTAAAAAATTATTACTTACTATTACATAGAAAAATAAATTGTAATATTAATTTGTTTGTACTTACATAACTACTTTATGCTACTTTAGATGTCCAGCCTTGACCTTCCTTATAATGTGTGTGCTTGTATAGTATGATCCTATCACACTCTTGTCCTTAAAGTTGTGTTTGGCTCTATTATATAAATTGAAAAAATTATAACCAATTAGAATTTAGTGTATTAAGAAATAGAATAATAAATTGAAAACGTTACACTTACAAAATCTTGTTGGACGACAACAAATGATCTGGAGCCGGTGTTATGAGGAGTCTTCATTTTTGCTCTGTTCTCTTTGACTTTCTCACACTTTTCCTAAATTAAGAGAAGTAGTCATGAAATGTATAAACAAAATTAATGGTAGGAAAATATGAAGAGAAAAAACAAACCTAAACCTTTGCTAAGGCCCAATAATCACACATTTGACTCCAATTTTCTGGAGTCATCTGTTCCGGAATATGTCTCCTTGCCTCTTCATCGAAAGGGAAAGACTGGTAGTATTTATGAAGTCTATATCGATGATCCTTCACCATTTATTTCAACAGTGAACTAACACTACTTGAAACCTTAGGAGTAGAAGACGTATAAGTTAAGTTATTAATTTTGTTAAGTAAAATCACAATTTATATAATTAAATGAATTGAAATATTACCGAAACTTTGTCCAAAGGATTTTGGAGCAAGTTGTCTTCCTTCAACTTCCTGATATGCTGAAGGCAAAGCAACTCATTCCTCACAACGACGCCCAACTCACTGGCCAATTTTGCAGATTGGATCTTATCCAGCGGGCGACGTTGAGTGGGGTCGATGGTCATAGATAACTTGGTGTTCATTACAACATTCTTCCATTGCAACTCAGCTCCTTTTGTCTTACCTCTACCTCGTTTTCTAATGCCAGTATTGGAACCTGAAAACAAAAAATTCATAATAAGAAAATGCAGTAAACATGTAATGAGTAATTTCAATATTAATGTAAATATGTTTGGTCAACAATAACAGTCCTAAAGATCCCTCATGACTAACAGACGATATTGGTAAAGGTTGCTACTGGCTTTCTTCATTAGATGAATTAATTGTTGGTTATTTTGTGGAAGGAACTTCTTCGGTCGTTACCGCCCTCTTTCCTTTGTTTATACCAGGTGCCATTATAATGAATCTGTGTAAATTGAAAGATGAACAATTGTTATAATCTTAACTCAAACATCAAAATTTCACATAAATATCAGGAGATCAATATTCAATACTAAACATTCGGCATAACATTCTGCAAAAACATAAGTCAAACATAAAAAATATGCATCTAGTCATCATTAATTAACATAAGTAAAACATCAATAACATAAGACAATTATGAACATAACATTTCAAACGATACATAAAATATTATAATGTATGTATCCTCCCACTATAATATTTCCGTCTTCATTAACCAGTTCATTCTAGAAAACATCTTCCAAAGTTCCCATCTCTAAACTTTTGATCTTTAGTCCTTACTCTTAAATACAAAACGTAGTAAGTTAAGCTACCAATCAACAAATGTCTTAACAATACATCAGCTACTAGCGGACTTTCATCGAACACCTTATAAGCATAACATAACTCAAGTCTTCTTCAAGCATTCATTGTCTCTGTTGCATTTCTGCACCATCATTAACACATTGAAACCAGTTAACAACTAATCTAAGCAAACAACTCAACAACTAATCCTAAGTTTGACCGCTCTTAATCACATTTAACAAATACAATGACAGATGTAAAATAAACCCAGAACAATCCAAGAAGTTCTTACCAGGTTGAGTAGCACTGTAGGGAGAAGATAGTGGACAATAGCATGTTAACATAGAAACTGACAGAAAGGATGATGACGAAGAGAGCAGAAATGGTGAAAAATTTAGTAGGAAGAGAGGAGGAAGAAATAGGTGAGCAGCCGGGGGGGGGGGTGATTCAGGATATTTTTTTCAGATGCTGGGACAACGTCAATTGTTTAATGTCAAACGACGTCGTCCCATTTAAAATTTTTTTGCAGTGATTACATTTGGCACTAATACTATGTACTTTTTGTAACAATCTGAACTTTCATCGCAAATGACTCCTATTTCACTACCAATTATACAAAACGTCACAAAAACCCAAGCATTTTCCTTCTTGATTTTATATTTTGATTAACATATATGAGTTTTTCATATTACAAATAACAAAATGAAAAATTTGTCTTTTACATTTACATATGCCGTTCTTCTTGATTTGCTTAATTTTTAGGAATTATTAATCTATATTTTTAATTTGGTGGATAAAAAAAATGTGGAAATTTAAAAAAAAATTATCTTCTTTTTGTTATTAGCTAAATTAATAAGGATTGAAATTTAAACCAAATTCATCACTAACATTACAATATATACCCTTTAGACTTTAATATACCATTATTATTTGTATAAAAAGATACATGCAATTGTTCTTCATTTGATTTCAACAATTAAATTGTATTGATGTAGGCCGAAACAAACAAAGTTGTCTTCATAAAAATTGTAGATTATCATCTTAGCTTTCCAATGGTATAAAGTTTAGAATTTTTGGACATCAAAATTGGGAGATGATTTTGACAAGTTGAGTGACACATCAGGAGTGAGTGCACGATCGTGACAAAACCCTTCACTCATAGGAGTGCACGATCGTGCACTAGCATGATTAAGACAGAACCCTTCACTTATGCACGATACAAGGAAAACGACTGGTGACAAATATATATTTCATTGCCAAATGTTAAAAGATTGCTACAAAAATAGAATAGCGTCGCAAAATGTAAAATATTTTTGCTACCAAATTGAGAAATCATCACCAATACTATGTACCTTTTGTGAAGATCAGAACTTTTGTCGCCAATGACTCCCATTTCGCTACCAATTATACAAAACGTCGTAAAAACTCAAGCATTTTCCTTCTTAATTTTCTCTTTTGATTAACATATATGAGTTTTTCTATTACTAATAAAAAAATGAAAAATTTGTCTTTTGCACTTACATATGGAGTTCTTCTTGATTTGCTTAATTTTGGGAATTAATAATTTATATTTTTAATTTAGTGGATAAACAGAATAAAATAGGGAAATAAATTTAATTTTAAATTCAAATTATGTTTTATTTGGAATAGGAAAACAAATTTATTAAAAATTATTTATGAATTCGCAAGATTTGGCAACAAACCATGTATTAATCGCTACATCTAATGTTTGTCAACCAAATATAATAGATGGTAACAAATTAATTAATACTACTTCCAAAAAATTACTGTAAACAATAAAAGATATCGTTTACCTAAATAAGAAAAACAACGTTGTTTTGTATTAGGTTTTCAAATACAAAAACATAAAAGGATACTCCATTCTTGTTTAAGCTGTTAACAATTCTCTAAATCCTCTTTTTTGTTTCTTCATCTGTATTGTGGTCATCACTGTCGAAGAACCATCTTCTACTAAATCAGTATTATTCTTTTCTTCTATTTTCATCAACGAAGTTGCGCTAAGTTTAACTTATACCTTTAGGTGTTTATTGTGAGTTCTTATTTATGCATTTGATGTATGAGCTGTGTTTATGGTTGTGTTTTAAAGATGATTTATTGTCTATCTTTGTTATTTGTTTAAGTCTGTCTGCCTTTGTTATTTGATATGATTATGTTTTATTTGTTATATCTTTGATTCAATTTATGGATAATATTATATTTCTGTAAATCAAGAACATAGTCATGTCTAGTTTACTTATCAATTTTGCTTATGATACAAACTACATAACAGATTTTTGAAATTTTAGTAAGTGTAACTTTCATATCATTAGGCACATTGAAGATGTATAAGTGATAAGGACCCTTCTCGGAAATCCAGACATTGGGGACTCATTTACTTTTACTGAATCTCAGTCATTTAGAATCCAAATAAATAATTATATCATTGTCATTTATTGATGCAATTAATAGGACTCAACTTTAAAGTTGATTTATTGTTATATCTGTAAGAATTTGTCAAACAACCTCCCTACTAGTTAGGGGTCAAGCTGCGTACTATTGAATGTGGACTGTTATTGCTCTAGTTCTATGACTGTATGAATTGTTAAACTTCTAATTCAAAGTTCATAATACTCCATATATCACTTTATTATATTGATAAATTATTTAAATTTTTAATAACTAATTTTGTAATGTCAGTAAATATAAATGATTAATTATTACTACTGTTTACCACTTAAAATTATGTTGTGTGTTTTTTTCAATAATACATTGTAAACATTCAAAACAAATCTCCAATAAAACATATCTTAACTATGATAGATCATAAAAATGTTAGTTTAAAAATTTTAGAAAATGTCAACCATTTGGTGATGATTTTCAGAAATCGTCAGTAAAGGTGGATCATTTAATGATAATTTCTGAAAATCGTCACCAAATGTGTAACCATTTGCAACGATTTATAAATTTCGTTACCAAATATTGACCTTTTGGTGATGCTTAAAAATATCATCGCTAAATGACAACTTTTAACTACAATGTAAAAATTGTAGCAAAAAACCAAATATCTTTTTACTGACGATTTCGCATAATCGTCGTCCATTATTACTTTTTGGTGACGATTTCCAGGATTAGTCACCAAATATTTAACAAACTATGGTAACGATTTATAGAAAGCATCACTATAAGTATATTTAGCAACGAATATCTGAAATCATCACCCACTGTGCATCATTTTATGACAATTCTTCTTGATCGTCCCTAAATGTTTAGCATTTTACGACGATTTCTGTTATTCATCGCAAAATGTTTTTGCTTTTATCATTATTTTTTTTGCTAAATTCTTACTTTTAATGACGATTTTGTAAAATCGTCGTGAATTGTGACTTTTGGTGACGATTTTTTTAACGTCGCAAAAGAAAATGTCGCAAAATGTACTGTTTACTGTAGTGTTAACCAAAAAACATCTCATTTGCTTATGGAATACTTCTTTTATCAATTCCCCTCACATCACCCTTATAATCAAGCAAACATATCAAAAATTCCCATACATATATCACTTCTAAGTATGTATGTTCATACCGAAGCAAACAAATTATCCATTTACCCTTGTCTTTTACATTAAGTACCATTATATCTCTTACTAAGATGTACTTAATTCATTATGTTCACTTATTAATGCACCCTAAATATGCTATAATACTTCTAGGGTATATGTTAGGGCCTTACATTCTCTTAATGTTAGTTCTATATTTGATGATCCTTCATATTTATAACTATACATGTAAATTTCTATCTTAAATTCAAATTCTCTAACTTTTTTAGCTATACTTACGACTTCCTGCTTCTTGTCGCTATATTGACATCATCTTCGATGTCTTGTTTGCAGTGATTGTTCCTAAATTAATTGTTTCTATGTAATTCCTCATATGTTCATTCCTTATTGCTCAAAGTTGGTTTATATTAGCTAGATTGTGTATGTCACTTGGCTTTCACAATAATGAAACTTAGCAAATGTGTGGACGCATGTCACGTGCTCTTGTTAGGAAACCAGTATGGAATCTAATCCTGACCATAGTGGAATAATTACGAAACTTTTTTGTATTTTGATTTTTCGAAAATCAAGATCACTTTAATTCTATAAAACGATTAACGCATAAATCATAATAAAGCAGAATCTTAATTTGCACCTTATTCTGAAGCTTGATCATGTTCTTGTCGTATCCCTCGAACTATTTCTAAAATCGATTCGTCTTAACCACTGTAGTCGTACAAGTGTCCAACCTCTACCGGTATCCACAGAACAAGTTGAGAGAACTCTATAACTCTTATAGAGAAGGTTAAGCAAAAAGTGCAAGCTCCATTAGAGCTTAAGCCTATTTATAATAGGTTTTGGACATTTTAGTATTTTAATTGAAATTAAATTCTAATTTCAATTAAACTTTAATCAGAATTACAAATAATTCTAATTAAACACTAATTTTTCCTAAATAGGATTCAATATCTCATATTGATCCTTATTTATTAAATATCTCATATTTAATCACAAAATTTCTCAAACTTTACATTATATTTCTAACTTGATTAAATTAACTTTGCTCTCTTCAACCCATTCTTTATATAAGATCCATTAGGTTCTGAAATATATTGACAATGGTTATAAATTATAATTCTAATTCATAATTAGAATCTGGTAAATTAAAACTCCTTTTAATTTATCTTTAATTCTCTAATTAAGTAATTCATAATCATAGATCAAGATTGGCGTCTAGCAATGCATCATGACCACCTAAATATTTAGGAATGTCAAAGTAGTTTTGACTAACCTTTCCGTGCATGATTTTATCGTAAATTTAATCCTTTCATCATACAATGTTCCGATTAGACATAAAGCATAGAATTTATGTCTACTATATTTTTAGTTCAATCATATTAGTTCTCCGCCATTAGTTATCGATTCAATTAATGACATATGTAAATTATTTACAAAGCATCATTCCACCTTAGCTAAGAATTTCCTAAATGAATACTAATCAAGAACAACAGAACATTCTCCCTAATTATTTTAGGGTGATGAATCCTTTCTTGATCACTATTATATCGATAATTTCTTTTCAAGATAGATATTACATAATCTAACATCCTACTTATTTCTTTGATCCGTTTGATCAGTATTGATTATAAATGATATTACATTTATAATCCATCGATGCGATTTAAATGTTTATAGAAAAAAAAGGTCATTTTTTCTTGTTCTTGATTTGTTCTGCAGAGATTGAACCACTTTAATTTTTATTCATAATTGTAAGTTCTTACCAAATAATATCAAAAAACTCCTTATAGTTCATACTGCATCCAATGACTATTGATCAAACAACCCATGATTAAATAGATCATCAGTAGTATCAAAACATAACAATCCCTATACAAGATAACTTTGGTGACCTCAAGTCAAAGATTCACTTATACAATCATCACAATGAGAATTTCATAGACATACATGTTCCAAATGGATTTCTCATGTCCGGTTTGTTTAGTGAACTTGTTCTCTAACAAACACCCACATGTTTGTTTAAGTATCTCTATAATTTAGCCTATGAGATCTACTACTTCCTTCATAAGGAAAAACATAACATGTGCTAGTCTTTTTGTATTCTATTAATGTCAAATTCTATTAAGAACAATTTAGGGATAATACATAAATGTAATATTAACCTCATAATGTTCATCTAGGAGAGGGATAGGATCTGAAATATTAGACATTGTCAACCGCTGGAAAACTATTTACCTAAGCTGCGTACTATGCCAAGGAAGGATAAGGTGGTATGGACTGTACATAGTAGTAGGTTATTTGACAATAAATCAGCTCATAATCTACTGGTGGCGCCAATAGAGTCAGTCTCGTGGGCAAAAACAATATGGAAAGCAGGTTTCGAGTCCCAAATTTGCCATTTTCTTGTGGTTAATTATAAAGAACATATTAAGAACTAAAGATCGTTGGTTTGGGAGTTACGATCCGCTTTGCGTCTTATGTAAACAAGTAAATGAGAGTAGAAACCATCTGTCCTTTAAGTGTGGATATAGAAAATTGGTGTGGAATAGAATTTTTTAGCTTCCAAGGTTCTCTTTTAATTGGAATGAAACATTGAACTCTATCATTCGATATTCTAACTCAGGTCAGAGAGATGGAATTATCATCAGGACTTCTTTTTAGATAGCGATCTATTATTTATGGAGGGAGAGAAATAGGAGAATTTACAAAAATGAGAAGTAGCACAAATATTAACTTGCCGAGGCAATTTTCAACTTGATTAGAGAAACTATGATAGCCAAAGGGAAGCAAGATAACATTAGCTAAGAACTCAGATCGTTATGGTTAATCTGATTTTTGATTTCTAATTGTTATACATTATGTGTAGTGTAGGTTTTTACTGCTTGTAGGATCCTCGAGGAGGATTGTGTATAAGTTTCTGCTTTGGTAATATATTCTTTTTTAAAATTTTTAAAAAATATTAATCTTGTAATTATAATTTCATTTGCAATGTACAATTATCCCATAAACTTTATCATATATATCTAAACATGTACAAGATAAATAATGTCTTTAAATAATTGTCATTAAACTATAACCAAAGCCGATTGACTGTAGGACATAAACTATCAGTTTTGCCTACAGTAGTTATTCCAATTGAGAGAATGCCGTTATAGTCCTTAAGATGAGGAATGTTAAATAAATAGATTAAACTAATGTAGCAGAGCTAAGTACCAAGAAATTACTAATTCGATTTTAGTTCTTGGAGTTGCTTTGGGCACTGAATTTTGGTTTCGTCAATTTTTACTTATTTAAATTTCACGTT
Organism: Erythroxylum baracoense; assembly: GCA_025629805.1. NCBI lineage: Eukaryota > Viridiplantae > Streptophyta > Magnoliopsida > Malpighiales > Erythroxylaceae > Erythroxylum > Erythroxylum baracoense. Next base: position 11,908 of record JAOTAY010011382.1, read on the forward strand.
TGCTTCATGTGCAAACTAATCACCAGAAATATGTCTCGGGAAGCAATTATTGTTTATAATTCATATGAAATGACCCAAGACTTTTCTGTAATTTATCGGTCACTACACTATAGTTTATATTTCTCTCTAAATTTAAGCTTTAAGGACATACATTTCGACGGCAAAGTAGGGGTGTGATGTACGAGTAAATCTTATCTTATAAGTAAGAAGATTTTCAACTTTTACAAGTCTGGCACAAATCAGCCAAAATAGCACATCTGATTAAAATCAATCTTTATTTTTCAATAAACCTCATTTTTTAATTACTCAATTATTGAAAATATTTTTTCAATAAACAAGTCATATTTATTGTGTTAATTTCCATTATTCCTTTAATTTCACTGTGATTACAATTGAAACAATTACCATCATGTTAGTTGTTGTTGGGTCGCAAGAAATGCTCAAAACATTTTTTATCAAGCTTTTGCTTTTTATACTGTCAATAAATATGACTTGACCCTCAGATATTCTATTGACATGTTTAATCTTATTCTTTCTCTATTCGTGAGAAAAGAGAATATTCATACTTTTAACAAAGGGGGGGAAAATGAAAAAAGATGAAGTTCAATCTAACTATATTTAGCCAGTACTACTGTGTTCGGCAATAATCATTAACAATCACGTAAATGAATATTATATATATATATTTATTTATTTATTTATATATGATCATGAAGTTCATGAGCTGGGAAAGGAACGCGTTGCCGAAATAAAACCAAGTAGATACGAAACAGAAGTCAATCATAGACCAACTTGTGGAAATTAAACTATTCTGAGGGGATATTTTCCTTAATATCCCCTAGAAAGTTAGCATATAAACAATTAATTTTACGAATAGTCATTTCTTTACTTAAAATAAATTTAAAGAGTGGTTAATCTCTTCAAATTTGGAAGGCATGGGTAGCTTTTATATTCAACTAGGGATATTGGAATTTGAAGAATAGTTTCTTTCTATACAAGACGTAATGCACAGACACACGCATCAATATTATACTGACTTGTAAAACACGGATATATATAAAAATAAAGAAGGAATGAAGGAGTAGAGGAAGTGGTGCAAAACCGCATGCATAAAGTGAAGATATCACATGAGGGATGCCTCAGCTAATAGAATTTTATTATTAATTTTGTGGCCTAGCATAATAAACAATAAATATAATTCACTACAACAAACGGACTATTTGGCGATGAAATTGTTTTCGTCACAAAAACAGAACATATTGTTACAAAAAAATAAGCCGTCACTAAAACTTGTCATTTATCGATGTAAAAATAAAGCATCGCCGAAAGACAATATTTAGCGACAAATAAAATTAATAGTCACAAAATGCTTAATATTTGGTGACGTTGAAACCATATCGTCACTAAATGTAGAACAATAGGTGACGTTTAACGCTATTCGTCGCCAAGTACGTCACTTTAGCGACGAACCTATCAATCGTCACTAAATATCTTGTACATTTCGTGAAGATATGTTTTAAAGTCACTAAAAGTCCATATTTGGTAACCAAAATTCTGTTAAGTCGTAAAACTTTAACATCCGGTGACAATTTTTCCTAAGCGTCACTAAATGTCCAATATTCAGCGACGATGTTTTGGTAATCGTCACAAAATGTCCAACATACAGTGACGAATTATGTAAAATGTCGTTGAATGCTTGCAATTGGTGATGATGTTATAAATCGTTGCTAAATGATTTACATTTGCAAAAATTTTAATGCTAACATTTTTATAATCTATCATAGTTAATTAAAATATGTTTTATTCGAGATTTTATTTAAATGTTTACAACGTATTATTAAAAAAAAGTTAACATAATTTTAAGTGTTAAACAGTAGTATTAATTAATCATTGGTATTTACAAAATTGGCAAAATAAGTTATAAAAAAGTTAATTAATTTTATGAATATAATAATATGATATAGCAGAAAAATACAGTTATAGAACAATACAGTACAAAGTTTTTCCTAGAAGTTACCCAAATCATATAGTTATTATAGATCCAGAACAATAATAGTCCACAGTCAATAGGTCACAAGTTGACCTCTAAGTAGTAGATATGTTGTTTGACAAACTATTATAGATACAACAATAAATAAACTTTAAAGCTGAGTTCGGTTGATTGACTGGCTAACTGACAATGATATATTTATTTTTTTGGATACCAAGTAACATGTCTGTCGGTAAAGATAAATGAGTCCTTGATGTCTGGATTTCCCAAAAGGGTCCTTGCACGTTCGAATGCACCAATTGAAACAGTAAAACTTCTTCCCTTAACTGTATGGTTTTTCACACCCTCTTGCAACAGCTTTTCCACTATAGCTAAATTTGTAGATGATGAAGTGAATAAGTCACTAGATTTAGTACGTAAAATACAATCAATATAGAAGTTAGATATTGTCATATTAGTAAACCATGAAATGAACTAAAATTAGAGTGACATATGTGCATGAGTAGACGAAGTATTCGGAATTAATGAATTTTCCAAATCAAATGACTTTTCTTTACTAACTGATTTGACATCACTCCCGCCTCCATGGGCATACATGTCACCTTCGAAACTGGAGGAAGCTTTAAACAAGCATGTAGTATAAACAATCAAATGTGAATATATATAATAGCTTCATAAAAGGAAATAAGATGTACATAATAAGAAAAGTGACATAGCTCGGATGATACTAAAAACTTTGAAGCAGAAGATCCGCCATGGAAGGCAAACGACTATTTCTATAGATACTAGAGATTTCTTTCTTAGTTTTGGTTTGCTCAGCAGGGACAATTTTTCCACATTCCTCCCAATGGTATGAATTAGGGCTATCTAGAACTAGTCTCCATGTCAACATTTCTTGATGAGATTAAACATTAAACGTGGGTGGGAAGATAGACATTAAAAAATAACAAAAAAAGATAGTAAATCATCTTCAAAATACAATCATAAACACAACTCATACATCAAATGCATAATTAAGAACTAACAATAAACACCTAAAGGGTTTTAGTGAATAATCAC
>JAOTAY010011391.1:0-14956 GCA_025629805.1 Erythroxylum baracoense
AATAATAATAATAATAATAATAATAATAATAATAATAATAATAATAATAATAATAATAATAACAACAACAACAATAATATTCAGGCTAAATAGGAAAAAGCTTAAGCTAAATCCCTAAAAGGCAAGCACTAAATGTTTAAAATTTTAGGTTAATTACAAAAGGAAAGACCTATGACAATAACAAGAATCTCTTTATCAAAGATCCTTTATCTATGTCCTAATACGTCAAAGTTTTCTATTGAGGGTCATGTCCTTAGTAAGTTCCAATAGTGTCATATCATTCTTGATCACCTCCTCCTAATTTTTCTTAGGCCTTCCTTTTTTTCTCTTATATTCTCTAAGTACAATCTTCCCATATCTTCTCATTTGAGCATCTAGGTGTCTCCTCTTAACATGTCCAAACTACTTAAGCCTTGTCTCCTAATTTTTAATAATGTTAGCCACCTTTAATTGGTCCCTTATCATTACATTCCTGACCTTATCTCTTTTAGTAAGGTTACACATCTAACGGAACATCCTCATCTCCGTCACCATTAGCTTATGATTATGCACCTATTTGATGGGCCAATACTCTGCTCTATACAACATGGTCTACCTAATCACTAAATGATAGAATTTACCTTTAAGTTTGAATGATATCTTCTTGTCACATAAAACTCCTTATGCACTTCTTTATTTAAGTCATCCTGATCTGATCTAGTGAACTATGTCTTCATCAATCTCTCTATTGCTCTGGATGATAGATCCTAGATAATTGAAACATTCTTTTGTGGTATAAGTTTTGAACCAATCCTTACCTTCACATCAAAAGCCACCCTATGTCTTGAAAAGTTATACTCCACAAACTTAGTCTTAGTCGTACTCAATCTAAAGCCCTTTTACCCTAACATATCCCTCTAAAGTTTAAGCTTGACTTTGATACCCTCTTTTGTGTCATCCACAATGTCATTAGAAAATAATATACAACTAGCCATATCCTCTTGGATATTATTAGTGAGCTCATTAATCACTCCAGTAAATTAAAAGAGGCTAAAAAAGGATTTTGGTCCAGCCCAATATCAAGGGCTATATGAAAAAGTTTAATATTATTAATCTTTAAATTCTTCTACTTAAATTTTGTAAGCAGAAGAAAAAAGTGGCAACAAGAGTTACTAGTATCTACAATGGAGTTGATATTGTTATTAAATTTTTACCAAATTCCATCCTATACCATAATCACAAAAATCTATTTAAGTAGTTATGACAAACAGAATTTGACAAATCACTTTACTTTTAAGATGGATTTTGAAATTTAATATTATATGGATTTTGAAATTTAATATTGTTTATTGACTTACCTAAAGTCTCCTCATCTAGGATCTCTAAGGAAGAGGATCAAGTTAACACTTATAAAAAAATTAATCCACTATTTTCCTAGTTGGAATGTTCCATCTATAATCATGATTTATTTATCCAATTATTTTTCTATGTTCTTAAATTAAACCCTTTCCTTTCTAATATGGTGGTAATTGGTAATGAGAACTAGTCAAATGATTTGTTTTTACCCATGAGTAATATGTTACTTAACTATTTATGAAATGATTATCCATATAAACTATAGTTATAAAAATACTAACATATGAGTCAACATGATTGACTTATTCTAAGTGTGTCAATTATGAATTAACCACAAGTGTATGACTTAGCTGTAGCTAGTACTAACAAGTACAAGTCAATCCCACAAAGATGAATACTATTAGTTATCATTATCCTATTATCTACTTTACAAATTTCGTTTGATTTTTAATTAAAGAAAAGAAATCTTAAGCCAATAAAATAAAATAGGCAATAATATTGAACAGAGAAATAAAGAATCACTTAGAAAAATAACAATATAAAGAATTAGTGTATAAGTTACAAATCCCCTTAAAAACCTTAACTAGTTAATCTTTTATTATGTAATTGTTTATTGACTATTGGACTAAGAAAATTTTTATGGTATGCTAATAGCTCTCTCCAATCTAATAACAACTAATCCTAAAATTAATGACCAAATTACTTAGGTTAAAGTTTATAAGATTGCTTTCTTGAATTGTGAATTATGCTATTAGGTTTAAGCATAATCTGGAGGATTTATATCATCCTATCTCTAGGTTGTAATTAACTCCTTTCAATTACATTAGATCTATTGATACAAGGATTTCTCAGTCTCTATGTTATGAAATTAAATTATGATTTAATATTCTGGATCTATTAGAACATATATTAAACATGTAATTGAATCACAGTAGATTAATCAAAACAATTGCATTAAGTAAAATAATCAAAACATTTTATAACATAAATACTAGACACTAAAGAAATATAGTTACAAATGATTGAAGATGAAATCAAACATAAACAAAAAAAATGACTAGAAATTGATGACTTCATAATTCGAAATCTCCATTTTATCTTTTATCGAATATTTTTGCAAAGTAAAGTTTTGATCTTGTACTGTTCGATCTTTCAATGATTTCTTCATGTTTTACTCTTCTCTATATGAAAATTGCCCATTAAGTTACCTTTGAAAATCTCTAAATGTCTCTGCACATCTGCTCTTCTATTTTTCCTTCGAATGCATCTTTTTATAGTAATTTTAAGGGTGGGTGATACATGGTCTGGTAGTAAAGTGTGAACTAGACCAAGTATAACCCAAAATCTCTAGAATTCACGATTCTACATGGCCTGAGAAACTTACACAGCCTGATACATAGTCGTGTATCCCTTCTTTGCTCCAAATCTTGGTTTTATGTCACATTTACATCCTAATTGTTTTCTTTTTAATCTGTGAAGGCAATTATACTTATTGGTACACTTGGAGCAAAGTAAGCACCAATTATTCAATTAAAGTATAAAAATATCAAGAAAAAAAATATGTTAAATATAGAATATAAGTATGGTTAATTATGCATCTATCAAGTATCCCTAGACTTAAGCTTTCGCTTGACCTCAAGCAATCCATAATCAAAATTATAAATCTTAGAATAACTATTTTTCATTAATTTTGATTTGTTCGTCTATATTGTAAATTATCATATTCTATTGAATCAAATTAATATACAATTAGATTCAAGTTATCCTAAAATTAACTTCCTAAGCAATATTAATAGTAATAGCATTGATCAGCGCATCGTAACGCTAGTCAAAATAAAATAATTAGACTACTACTGTAGCAGTGGTGAGTCTAGGTCGATCCCTCAGGGAGTGTTCGATTAGCTTATGAAATGAAATTAATCAGTGCTTAGGAAAAATGAGGGGGTTTGGATTTTGGAATAAGAAAATAAAATGAAACTAACTAATAAAAACAAATTAAAGAAAAGATACGAAAAATGGTAAAATTGGGAGATTCGGTAGGGATCTGGTTCTTTTGTTCAATCTCGGCCTACACCCTAATGAAGCATATTTCATTGATTTATTGTTCTCAAACCTCTCTCAGAAACTATTAATCGTAGGTTAATAATTAACCCGAGTTTTCCTTTAGGTTTCTTTTAATCAAGATACGATCATTGATTAAACCTAACCATCGAATAAGCTAGGATACGATCTCTAGATTTAATTAGCTAGTAGCACTAAGAATTAGGAAAATCAATTAATTAAGGCAACAACCATATACGATGCATCATTTAACCTAGGTCATGTCATCCTCAATGATTACGAAGCATTAGACGCTACACATGAATTTCATCATAATCATTACGGATTATATCGAAATTCTAGCAATGGGTATGCAATCAAACGATTCAATGAACGCAATAAAATCATCCTTTCATAATACCCTATGGGTTCATACACAAATAACCTAACAATAATGAAAATCCGATTATCCATACACAAAAACCAAATCAATTAACGTAGGAAAACACAATCAATTTCTAAAGAGAGAAAGAAACAACAAAAATAATAAAAAAGAATACTAAACCCGGGTCGTCGGTGTCGATATTACCTCTAAACTAGTGTCCGAATGTTTAGCCTTTTATAGGTCTTCCAAAAAAATACTTCAACCCCATAACAATTATCCCCACCGAAAACCCTACCTTGAAACCTTACTATACACTATTCATCGATGGGACAAATGAACATCTGTCGCACCTCACTATTCACTGTTCTTCTCTTTTCTGCCAGCTCTTTACTCTTCTCCCACGCCTACGTAGCTATGGTACTCTCCTCTATTTTCTACTCTAGCCGTAAGCCTCTAAGCCACCTCCACTCTTCTCCACTTCACTACTGTAGCATGATGGGACAAATAAAGTCCCTCTATTCTTCTTTGAAAACCCTCACGCACCTGCCTTTTCATTGTAGCTTCAATAGGACAAATAACGATTGGTCTGTTTTCTTTTTGCAGCTGCGTAAAACTCTAGCATTTAACGCTAGCGTTAAATGCAAGCATTGCTAACGTTGAAAGCTAGTTGCTTTGTCTTTTGTACTGCATTTTTTTAATCTTGCACTGTTGTTTTGTTCATCTGCTGCTCCTTATTGTGTTGTCGTTTTATTCTTTACTGGCTATTGATTTTTTTCTTTATTTTTCTAGAATGCATTCTTCTTCTTCTCTGTATTTTGATTTTTTCTTCATGTCTTTTAATTTTCTTCTCTTACTCTATAAAGACAAGTGAAAATTATTCTTCAAAGATCAACCTAAATGCAGTGCTTTCGACTCACTTTAATTTCTTTGCTTCCAAATTATACCTAAAATCATATATGAATTAAAATGAGTATCTTAAGCATTTTTCTATCATTAATCGCTAAGTGTAAATAATTAAATGTATCAACAATTAGACACATATCAATTTCCCTCACATTTAGCTTTTGATCGTCCTCGGGCAAAACATCCAAATTAAGCTCAAAGACCTGAACATTTACTCAATTCCTATATTTTCTAAGACTATATAATCATAATCAAAGATGAATGACTTTTAAAAATCATAACAAGAATTCAAAATTTAATGCTTCTACTTATGATCAATCCACAAACATCATCTTAAAAAATCGAGTAATCTAATAGTAGACTTGAAAAATGTGTTTAACTAAAATATATCCATGGGTACACTCAACACCATTCATAATCATGACAATCCATAAGATTATATAACATTTCATTTCTCCACCACTAATGTTCATATGCAAAATCATAGATCAAAGGACTTTTCAAGGTTGTAATGTGGGTAAAGGTAAAGTGAGATGTGTTTAGGTCAAGTAGCATGAAAGTCATTAAGCTAGTGAAACAAAGCAACACTCATCAAAAACTGGGTACCGTCAGCTATGACAAATGCAATATTTATATTTCACAACCCCATTCAACTCTCATACACCAACCACATGAAACATATACTAATCCGAAGGAATCACTCATACAATTTATGCCAACAACACATCGAAACCATATGAGTGAACCTTCCAAGTTAACATCTACCTCATATCCAATATACTCATATAACCCATTCGTCACAACTTTAGGAGAATGCATTATTTATAAACAACTTTTCAACATATATACACATACTCCTAGATACATTTATTTAAACAATGTTTTTCATTTTTTTCTTCTTTCTTTCTTTTTCATTTTCTTTTCTTTTATCTCTTTTTTTCTTTTGCTCTTTTCTTTCTTTTTTTAATATCAAAAGAAACTACATTAACATGGGAATTTCAATGATAAGACATAACAAAACATCCCAACATTAACCAACCCTCACATATGGACACCACCCCTTAGAATTTTGTACATCCACAAACTCAACAATCACAGATGCTCCACCAGCTTATGGCTTAGGTAGGACATTTAGGTAAGTGTAAAGCATGTAATGTGGTTAGTATACAAAGAAAAAGTATAAAGCTCAAAGGGGTTTATCAAGGGAAATTCATGTCAATAGGATAGGTTATTTGGCTAATGTCATTTATGAATACAAAGAATACCTAATCATATGCATGTTAATGCATGTGATAAAAAAGTGGTCTCAAATAAAAATTCAACGCAAAATCAGGATGTACATGTCATGAAGGTCACTCATTATTAAAAGACAATGAGACTGATATAAATGTGTCAGTCTAATACCGCTCAAAATCTCATCGGTTTTGTCTACCATTAGTCACTACTCTTCTAAAGATAATGCACATATACCAATCATAAGAGCACAAGTACATGCCAAAGTTGCTATGAAGTTCTCTAGTCAACTCATTCTCTAATCATGGCTATATAATCCCATAAGCAACAGAAAACTAGAAAATGTTTGTTTTGTTTGTTTTATTCTTTCTCTCATTTTGATTGAAAACTTAAAACAAGAAAGAAACAAACCAATAAAGAACATGCATACATAAAAAAATGAAAATGTAAAAAAAAGGAAATTTACTTCCTTTGGGTTGCCTCCTAAGAAGCACCTTTGTTTAGGGTCGCTGGCTCGACTCCTCGACATATGCATATCATCCATTGTCAAATGGATACTTGAGCCCAACAGAAAGCATGCTCAAACTTCGTGAGGTGCCTAGAGCACCTTCTCTTGAAGTAAGCTCGTTATTAGCACGATGGTTCGAGGTTTATGAGGAGTGGAACTTAAACGTTTTGCCATCATACTTTAATGTCCACTCGTCTTTTCGAGCATCGCCCTTCTCATACCAGGATGGTCTTTGTAAGAGTATTGCCAATGGGAGTGGAGACTAGACGTCCTGCTTGCCATCTTCGATCTTCAGCTCTCTTGCCTACAGCTCTCCTAAAAACTGCACTTCTTATAGCTCTTCCTCTTTCTTTAGATTCTTCATCTCTACTGAGTCCTCGCTCTTTTGAAATAATTGGAATGAATCTTCACCTTTTTCTTTTTCATTTAATTCTTCCAACCTGCAAGGTAAAGGTGAAGAGTTAGTCTCAACAATAAAATGGAACTTAGTACTTACCTCTGAGCTAAAAGATGATTCGTTTTAGCTTCAAGTTCCTCCTCAGCTTCTGCTACACAAGCAATTTATTAAGGGTTGACCTCAAAATTCTCCAGCTCCTCTTCAATTTGTAAAATTTCTGCACAAACGTCCATCATGCACACCTTAGGTTAATACTACTGCTCCTCTTTGTTTTATGGATCCAAATGATTGATATCTCCCTATCGAGGGAATGCATCTTGCTGGAATTGCAGAGCATCCTCTCGAATTTTCTGTACAATTTGCTGAAACAAATGTTGCATATTCTGTTGGAACTGCTACATATCTTGTCGAATTTGAAGATTGGTAGTAGCCATAATATTAAGCATTTCTTTTAGAGACGTACCTGAGTTGTTTTGGCTCTCTGAATCTTGGGCACTAGACCATGTAGTTTTTACAAATTGCTCTTCATTCTGCTGGAATTGTAGACTATTCTGCTGCAATTACAAAGTATTAGCATTTATAATATTACTCAACTCTTCCAGAGATGGACCAAAGTCATGATAGGAAGCTTCTGGTTTGTATGAGAATTGTTGTGCTTCCTACAAACTATCATGGAAGTAATTATGATGATGATTATCCCATCTATAAAAAAGCTAGGTTGATCAGTCCAAACATTGTTATAGGATTGATAATATAAATTATAAAAGAAATTACTTCCATCTGTGATGATTTTTAAAATTTTTTTTAAAACACAAACACGAAACACAATAAAGAAAGGATCACAAAACAACTGAAAAGAAACTAATTACGAACAAATGTAAACAAAACACAAGTTAAAATCACAAACAAAAACTAAACATCGCACTCCCCAGCGGCGGTGCTAAAATTGATTGAAGCATCCCAACACTTATTAAAGTAAAATAACTAGGCTGATACTGTAGCAATGGTGAGTCTAGTTCAATCCCATAGGGAGTGTTTGGTTAGATTATGAAATGAAATTAACTGGTGTTTAGGAAAAATACGGGGTTTGGATTTTGGAATAAGAAAATAAAATGAAACTAACTAATAAAAACAAATTAAAGAAAAGATACGAAAAATGGTAAAATTGGGGGATTCGGTAGGGATCTGGTTCTTTCATTCAATCTTGGCCTACACCCTAATGAAGCATATTTCATTGATTTATTGTTCTCAAACCTCTCTTAGAAAATATTAATCGTGGGTTAATAATTAACCCGAGTTCTCCCTTAGGTTTTGTTTAATTAAGATATGATCGTTGATTAAACCTAACCATCGAATAAGCTAGGATATGATCTCTAGATTTAATTAGGCAGTAGCACTAAGAATTAGGAAAATCGATTAATCAAGGCAACAACCATACATGAGGCATCATTTAACCTAAGTCATGTCATCCTTAATGATTACGAATCATTGGTCGCTACACATGAATTTCAACATAACAATTACGGATTATATCAAAATTCTAGCAATGGATATGCAATCAAACGATTCAATGAACGCAATAAAATCATCCTTTCATAATACCTTATAGGTTCATACACAAATAACCAAACAATAACGAAAATTCGATTATCCATACATAAAACCCAAATCAATTAACGTAGGAAAACACAATCAATTACTAATGAGAGACAGAAACAACAAAAATAATAAAAAAGAATAATAAACCCAGGTAGTCGGTGTCGATAGTACCTCTAAACCGGTTTCGGGATGTTTGGCCTTTTATGGGTCTTCCAAAAAAATGCTTCAACCCCATAACAATTATCCCTACCGAAAACCCTACCTTCAAACCTTACTGTACACTATTCATCGATGGGACAAATAAACATTTGTCCCACCTCACTGTTCACTATTCTTTTCTTCTGTACCAACTCTCTACTATTCTCTCATGCCTATGCAGCTACGCTACTCTCCTCTATTTTCTACTCTAGCAGCAAGCCTCCAAGCCACCTCCACTCTTCTCCATTTCACTACTGTAGCATGATGCCACAAATAAAGTCGCTCCATTCTTCTTTCAAAACCCTCACATACCTGCCTTTTCATTGTAACTGTAATGGGACAAATAAAGATTGGTGCATTTTCCTTTTCCAGCTGTGTAAAACGCTAGCATTTAACACTAGCTTTTGAACGCTAGTGCTTAACGCTAACGTTTTACGCAAGCATTAACGTTAGCATTTTATGCAAGCATTAACGCTAGTTGTGACGCTAACGTTTAACGTATGCGTTAATGCTAGCACGCTACAATGCTAGCGTTAAACGCTAGTTGCTTTTTCCTTTAGACTGCATTTTTTTAATCTTGCACTGTCGTTTTATTCATTTGTTGCTCCTTAATGTGCTGTCATTTCATTCTTTTCTTGCTATTGATTTTTTCTTCATTTTTCAGAAAGCATTCTTTTTCTTTTCTGTATTTTGATTTTTTTCTTCTTGTCTTTTAATTTTCTTCTTCTTGCTCTATAAAGACAAGTGAAAATTATTCTTCGAAAATTGGCCTAAATGTAGTGCTTTTGACTCAGTTTAATTTCTTTGCTTCCAAATTGTACCTAAAATCATACATGAATTAAAGTGAGTATCTTAAGCATTTTTGTATCATTAATCGCTAAGTGTAAATAATTAAATGTATCACCAATTAAACACATATCAAGCATAAACCTTTACACCCTCACCAAGATTCTCATTGCATTTAAGTGTTTGGGGTGAAAAGTATCAAAACTCTCAATCAATGTATAGTAAAACTCTTACCATAGACTTGTAATATTATCACATCTCCACCATTGATGTATAAACTAGAGGTAAAAATGAAAAGATCTTTATAAGGGTTTTAATGGGATTTAGGTACGATATGATTGGGACAATAAAGAGGGCTAAATTGAAGGAAATTTACTAAAAGTAAATCTTAAGAAACTTGTTTACAAATGTGCAGGCCCTTTTATTGCAACTTTATTGGTACCTTATACTTATTCACAATTTTTTTAATGAATCAAAGCCATTTTGAGCATTCATTACCAAAATCAATGGAAAAATGGACCTTTCAAAAAAATTTCACGTTTCAAACAAACATATAATTTAAATAACTTTCATGGTTCGAAATAATTAAAAAACTTCAAATAAAAACAAGATAAAGGTTAATATATGGTTTTAATTAATGAAAAAGGCTAAGGCTCAACTAGGATATTCTTAAAGGATAATTTTAAAGTATAGCAATAATCAAAGAATTAGGTTAACCCAAATTGTTAAATCTAAATGCCTTTATTACTTTAGTGATTCTTAATGACAAATTGTTAATAAAATAGGGAATACAAAACTCCCAGAATCATTGGTTAACTCGGATAGTTTGTCTTGGAGGAATTAGGAACTCTTCATACGTTAGGTCACTACGAACACCTCATTAGTAGTTTCCTTACTTGCTTCCTCTACCAATTCTTTCTAAACCATGTCTATTGACAGTGTGTCATAACACTAGTCAAAATAAAATAACTACACTACTATTATAGTAGTGGTGAGTCCAGGCCAATCCTGCAGAGAGTGTGTGTAAAGTTGTTGAAATGAAATTAATCGATATTTACTTTTTGGGGGTTTTATTTTTTAAGAATAAGAAAATAAAATAAAACGAATCTAATAAAATCAAATTAAATAAAACATGCGAAAATGATAAAAGTGGGGAATTCATTAGGGACCTGGTTCATTGGTTTAATCTCAGCCTACAACCTAATTAAACATATTTCATTGATTTTTTGTTACCTCTCCTACCAACTATTAATCGTGGGTTAATAACTAACCCGAGTTTTCCCTTAGGTTTTGTTTAATCAAGGTATGATCATTAATTAAACCTAACCATCGAATAACAGTAGTATTACAAATTAGGAAAATCGATTAAGTTTAGGACGATAAAATATATAATATTTTACACTTATCAAATTCTCCCACACTTAGATTTTGGTCATCCTTGGCTAGTTTACACTTATCAAATTCCCCCATGCTTAGATTTTGGTCATCCTCGGGCAAAACATTAAAATTAAGCTCATAGATCCAAAAGCATTAACTCATTTCCTATACGTTCGAAGAATACATAATCATAAACAAAGATGAATGGCTTTAAAAAATAAAAGCAAGAAATGAACATTCCAAGCTTTTACTCATGATCAATCAACATTCATCATCTTAAAAAAATGAGCAATCTAATGGTAGACTCATAAAATGTGTTTAACTAAAATATATCCATGCATACACTCAACACCATTCATGATCATGACAATCCACAACTTTTCATATCACTTCATTTCTCTACCACTAAGGTTCACATTCAAAATCATAGATTAAAGGGCTTTTCAAGGTTGTAATGTCGGCAAAGGTAAGGTGAGATGTATTTGGGTCAAGTAGCATAAAGGTCATCAAAGCTTGTGAAACAAAAGTGACACTCAATGTTACATCAAGTGTACAAGTTAACACTCATCAAAACTGGGTACCATTAGCGATGAAGAATGCAACTTTTATATTTTGCCACCCAATTCAGCTCTCAAACACAAACCATATGAAGCATATACTAATATGGAGGAATCACTCATATAAATGATGACAATATATTGAAACTACAAAAGAGTTAACCTTCCAAGCCAACATCTACCTCATATTTAACATACTCTAATAACACATTCATTACAACTTTAAGAGGATGCATTAATCATAAACAACTTTTCAACACATATGTATTTCCTCCTTGATACATTTATTTAAACATTTTTTTCTTTTCTCTTTCTCTTTCTCTTTTTCTTTTTCTCTTCTCTTTTCTTTCTTTATTTTCTTTTTCTCTTATAAAAATTAAAATAACCTATAGCATGGGAATTTCAATAATAACAGATAAAATAACATCCCCATATTATCACCAACCCACACATATGTATAACCCCACATTTGGAATTTAGTATTTCCACAAACTAAAAAATCAACAAATGTTCCACTAGCGTCAAGGCTTGGGAAGGAAATTTTGGTTAGGTTAAAGCATGTAATATGGCTAATACACAAAGAAAACACAAATAAATCTGAAGGGTCTTATCGAAGGAAAAATCATATAATAGGTAGGCTATTTGGCTAATGTGGTTTGGAAAAGTAAAGAATTCCTAAACATGTCCATGTTAGTTCCTGTGAAAAAATGTGGTCTCGAATAGAAATTGAAGGTAAAATCAGGATGTACATTTTATGAAGGTTAAACGTTATTAGAAGACAATGAGACTGATATGAATGTGTCTGCCAAATAAGGCTCAAAATCTCACTGGATTTGTCTACCACTAGTCATTATTCTTCTAAAGATAATACACATCGATCAATCACAAGAGTAAAAGTACATGCTAAAGTTGCTATCAAATTCTCTAGTCAACTCGTTCTCTAATCATGACTATATAGTCCTAGAAGCAATAGAAAATGAGAAAATGTTTGTTTCATTTTTCTATTCTTTCTCTCATATTGATTGAAAACTTAAAGCAGGTACAACAAAGAAATTTTAAAACACACATGCAGATAAAATAAAAACATCGAAACATACATGCAAATAAAAAGTAATGTGGAAATGTAAAGAAAAGAAATTTACTTCCCTTGGGTTGCCTCCTAAGAAGTGCCTTTGTTTAGGTCCACTGGCTCGACTCCATGTTTCCTCCTCACGTGACAAAATTATGAGCTTCAGGTGTCACAAGTGATTCCCCCATGCGAGGTTCTTCTGGATAGGGCCTTAGTTGATCATCATTCCTATTCAGCGTCCTCCCTATCCTTAGACTTTTAATCTCTACTGAGTCTACACTTTCTTCAAAAATCTCGAATGTCTTTTCACTTTTTTCTTCTCTATTTGATTCCTCTAACATGTTAGGTAAACGTAAAGAGTTAAGTAAAAAATAATCACGAACTCAGTACTTACCTTCTAGTTGAATGATGTATCATATTCTGCTTCAATCTCCTCTCCCCAACATATACCCTAGAAGTATTATAGCATGTCTAGAGTGTATTAAAAAGTGAACATAATGAATTAAGTACATCTTAGTAAGAGATGTAAATGTACCTAATGTAGAAGACAAGGATAAATGGATAATTTGTTCACTTCGACATGGACATACATACATAGACGTGAAATATGTATGGAAATTTTTGATATGTTTGCTCGGATTTATGAAGGTGATGTGAGGGGAATTGATAAAACAAGCATTCCATAAGTAAATGATATTTTTTGGTTAAATTGCATGTATTTTTGTGTTGCTCTTGCATGATAAGACCGAAGTTAGTTGAATTGGGATGTGTACCTTGTTAAATGGATAAGCTTCACTAAATAGACTTTTATAATTTGGCCATATCTTGAACTGTAAACATAGAAATTTAACAATTCCAATTGAAAATTAATCTAGAGACATAGATCTAAAACTTTCATAAAGGAATCCAAATCTAATTCTGCCTCTAAGATTTTTGAATTCTGGTTTGAATTGCGTTTTGACTATTGTCCTTATTTTCGAACAACCTGTGATTTTTGGGCTATAACTCACAATATAATTAACCAAATTTCATGAAATTTATTTCATTAGAAAATTAAGGCATAGGTAAATGAAAGTAATTGATAAAATCATAGGCAAATGTGGAAATTAAAGGAAGAATAAGGACCAATATGCAATTTTTCTAAAGTTAACTCATAGACTAATAAGATTAAAGCATATGTGTCCAATGGAATCGTAACACATGGTCCAATAGAATTATAACACTATAACACATGGTCCAATAGAATTCTAACACTATAACACATGGTCCAATAGAATTCTAACACATGGTCTAATAGCATAGCAACACCAATAGAATTGTAACATGTGGTCCAATGGGATTGTAACATATGGTCAAAACTAATGAGATTGAAACATGTGTCTAAGACTAGAACATTCATGAAAAGGCATACAGAGAAGGGAGATGGATGAAATTTGATGGCTTAACTTCATGTTTTTCCCCTCTCTATTTCACTTTCTTCATCCCATCATTTTGTCATTTGGTGATTCAAGAAATACCAAAGAGAAAGGGGAGGAAAAGCATTAGAAAACTACTTTGTCAATTTTAAGGTTTGGGACTTCACTTAGTTGATTTCTGTATTTGTGTATGATTGAATGGATATAAAGATTCATTTGGATGTTTAATTTCTGTTGGGATGTTGCTTTGTTGTTATTTTGGTGTTATCTTGGATAGAATTAGCTGAATATGACAAGAGAGCATTGTGTAGTGGAATTCTGTCTAGGGTTTATTTGAGTCAGTCATATTTTTTGAGTCATAACTCAGCCTACAGACCCCAAAATTATGTTATTTTAGTTTCATATGAAACCTAATACATAGAGCTAAATATCTTTAGAAGAGAATCTGAATTAATTCTGACTCTAAGACCTTGGAAATTGAGATCGAAAAAGGTGACTTGATGTTGCCCCTATTTTGGAGCAACTTGTGATATTTTGCTTATATCTCATGTTTTAAAAGTGAAAATGGTCTGATTTGTAGTGTTATAAAAACTTAAGAAATATGGGAACAAGTTTTTAGATAACTTATTGCCCAAAAACCTCATTTTCTATCTCAAAATGGTCATACAAAATTGACCCAAAACCTATCCTATGAAAATAGCTATTTGGAGGTTTCGAGTCCCTTATCCCACAATTGTGAGAAATGGTTAGGAAGGTTAAAAAAAAGAGATTTTGTGTAATTGATGACTGTATAAGGTTAATTGAGTAATAGTTAGTTTAATTATGCATGACTAATTGAGATGATAATGTAAAGGATGTATGGTGTACAATGTTGAATTGCTTGGTGTGTTCATGAATGAATGAGATCTAAAGGATTATGTATTATGAATTGAATATGGATGTATGTGAATTGGGAATTTCTGTGATAATATTATGATAATACAGGACCATCAGTTGTCTGAGGAGTTTGATAGTTGGGACTGTATTGGAAGTGCCTTCTATTTGTGTGAATATACCCAATTTGTGAAGACTCAATATCTCTATTGATACATCGTTCACATACTTGTAGTTGTATGACATGTTAGTTTGTTTGAAAATCAGTGAATATGTCAAGT
>JAOTAY010011450.1:0-14948 GCA_025629805.1 Erythroxylum baracoense
CAATGATAAATCGGTCTAAGAAGGACTTAAAGACTCGATTCATCAAGTCCATGAAAGCTGCAGGTGCATTCGTTAACAGAAAAGGCAGGACCAAGAACTCAAAGTGGCCATACCGTGTTCTAAAAGCGGTCTTTAGCACATCGGACTCCTTTATCCGCAATTGAGTTATGAACTATGGACCATACAACATCAACACTTTAATTCCATCAATTCATGAATTAATCCTCCTAAACTTGACATAATATTTAACTCCAATTAAAATGATTTATCTAACAATACTACAAAATTTATTCAAATCATGCTTACTAAGATAAAAAAAATTTCGGGGCCCAACACCATCCCTGCAAAATATATACAAAAAGGGTTAAAAGAATAAAAAATAAAAATAAAGAACATGAAAATAAAAATAACATAAATATAATAAAATTTCACTACTAATATTTAGACAAACTAAAATAAAATAAAATACAAAAATAAAAATACAAAAATGATAATAAAGAAAGAAAAGAAAAACCAAAATGAAGCATTCATACTATCTCTGTATCAGCCATCTCTTGGCAAGTCTAGTATTTCAATAGTCAGAGGATCATAAGGTCTCGAAGCCTCATATTGTTGTTGTGATGCCCCTATACCCCCTAGGAGGATACGAGAGTGCCACATCAGACTAACAAATAGAAACAAATAACATATCGATGTAGAAGCATTTCAAAAACGTACTATACATTCATTACATGTATTTTCAGTAACTGGAAGAAACATACATTTTAAATCATTCCAAACTTGTTCAAAACATACATACATTATATCATATGAACGTAATACAAATTTGTTCCAAAAATCGAAACCAGCCTAAAACATAGTTATTACAAAAACTTACAACAATTCAAAATCATACATTTTATAAACAAGTTAAAATATATTCAAAATACATTTTTATCAAAACAAGACTCAAACTCCATTGGCCATTATGGTTGACTCATCCCAGTCTTTATAATCCTCGTTATGAGCCTACACGGGACAAATCCATCATGCTAAGCATATAGCCTAGTGAATAATAACTAATCTATATGTAAAGTGATAACTTATTATATTGAATCATATAATAGCATAAGTGTGCATTAACATATTGGTTTAACAATAAAACAAACATAATGCATTTTAGAACAGATTTGTAGTTAACGGAGCTGAATATCAAAAGAGGGTATAAACCTTTCAAAATTAGAATACAATTTTTGTTTATGTCAGAATGAAACATATATCAGAACACCAAATCAGATGACTACTAAGCCATTTACAGAAGCGAGTAACGGGACTCATATAGGAGAGACCAAAGTCTCGACACCGAAGTGTCATAGGAGAGACCGTAGTCTCAACCCTAAAGTGTCACAGGAGAGACCAAAGTCTCGACACTGAAGTGTCATAGGAGCAAATATGGTTGTACCTAAATTTCTTGCAGTGGAAGTTTTTGTGTCACATCAGACCGATATCTTCTTACCATAGAAATGTGGAACACATCATGTAGCTTGGCCAATTCTTCAGGAAGAGCCAACTGATAAGCTACTGGTCTAACTCTTTTACTAATTTCATAAGGGCCAATGTATCGCGGACTAAGTTTACCCTTCTTACCAAATCGAAGTACATTCTTCCACGGCGACACTTTCAAGAATACCTTATCGCCTACCTGATACTCAATATCTCTCTTTTTTAGGTCAGCATAAGACTTATGTCTATCACTGGTAGCTTTCAACCTTTGTTGAATAATTTGAACCTTTTCTTTAGTATCTTTCACAAATTCAGGCCCGATAATCTTGTTTTCACTCATTTTGGTCCAACATATAGGAGTTCTACACTTCCTACCATACAACACTTCATAAGGCACCATGCCAATGCTCGTCTGATAACTGTTGTTGTAAGCAAACTCCATCAGAGTCAGATAATTATCCCAACTCCCAGGAAACTCTAACACATAACCCCACAACATATCTTCCAATATCTATATAACTCGTTCAGATTGTCCATCTATTTGGGGATGGAAATAGATGAACAATCTTAACAACTTTTTCTTTAGTTCATCATTAGCTGGCACGTATAATTGATCTTTATAATATAATTCACCATCTCCTTTCACAGAAAAATCAGACTGATTACCTTCCTAAGTAGTCAAGATAAGTTGTTGTAACTTATCATCAACTCTCTGAGCATCATAAATTTCTTATTTTAATATAGGCCTTGCTTTCAACTGAGCTATTAAAGCTCCATTAGATACAAATTCCCATTCACTCTGCTTAAATGATAATGTTGAAATTGTCTTCCGACTCAAGGCATCTGCCACAACATTAGCCTTACCTGGATGATAATCCATAATATAACTATAGTCCTTGAACAGTTCCAACCAATGTTGTTGTCTCAGATTGAGTTCTTTCTGGGTAAGCAAATACTTCAGACTCTGATGATCCGTGAAAATTCTACTCCTTTCACCATACAGGTAGTGCCGCTAGATTTTTAAGGCAAATACTATTACTGCAAGTTTTAGATCATGAGTAGGATAATTCTGTTCATAAGTTTTTAGTTGACTAGAGGCATAAACAACTACCTTTCCTTCCTGCATCAAAACACAACCCAAACTAGTTCTAGATGCATCACTAAACAAAACATACTCCTTACCAGAAATAGGTTGGACCAATACAGGGGCCTCAATAAGCATACTTTTTAGTTGGTCAAAACTACTCTGACATTTATCAGACCATTCGTACTTCACTCCTCCTTTCCGTAACACTTTATTTAAAGGGGATGCTATCACTGAGAACCCCTTAACAAACCGATGGTAATAACTAGCTAGACCCAAAAAACTTCTCACTTCAGTCACATTCTGTGGTGGCTTCCAATTAACAATCACTTTTATATTACTAGGATCAACTCTAATTCCTTCAGAAGAGACAACATGCCCTAGAAATGATATCTTATGAAGCCAGAAATCATACTTACTCAGCTTAGCATGCAACTATTTTTCCCACAGGGACAATAATACAATTCGGAGATGTTTAGTATGGTCCTGTTCATTCTTAGAATAAACCAGGATATCATCTATAAACACCACAACAAACTGATCCAAATAGGCCTGAACACTCTATTCATTAGATCCATAAATGTTGTTGGAACACTAGTTAACCCAAATGGCATTACTAGGAATTCATAATGTCCATAACGGGTCCTAAATGTAGTCTTCGTCACATCCACATCCTTTACCCGAAGCTGATAGTATCCTGATCGTAGATCTATCTTTGAAAACACTCCTGCGTCTTTCAACTGATCAAATAAGTCTTCAATCATTGGCAACATATACTTATTCTTCACTATGACTCTATTCAATTGTCTATAATCGATGCACATATGTAGTGTGACATCTTTCTTCTTAACCAACAACACTGGTGCTCCCCACGATGACATACTGGGTAGAATAAACCCTTTATCTAGAAGCTTTTATAACTGCACCTTCAACTCCTTCAGTTCAGTAGGATCCATTTTGTACGGTGCTCTGTATATAGGACCAGTGCCAAGCATAACTTCAATACATAACTCCATATTCTTTTCAGGAGGGAGTCTAGACAATTCCTCCGGAAACACATCTGGAAACTCATTCACCATCAAAATATTTAGCAATTTACTAACCTCCTTCTTAGAATCAATTACAAAAGCTAGTTATACTTCACATCCCTTCCTGAGAAGCTTCCGAGTTTGTATAGCAGATACCACATTAGTTAAAGAACTATTGCGAATGCCATACAATACTATCTCAGACTGATCGGGTCTCCTAAACATAACTGTTTTAGTATTACAGTCAATTACCACTCGATGCTTAGACAACCAATCCATACCCAAAATCAAATTCATGGAAAGGTAATCTGATCAGATCTACTACATAATTATTTCCTTGGATCATAATAGGACAGTTCCTATACACCTAATTAACCGACACACTACTACCCATAGGACTGGTCACATACATGTCATACTCTAACTGATCTATAAGCACCTCCATATCAAACATTTCTCCAACACAGATATACGAATAAGTAGATCCATGGCCAATCAATGCATACATTTCAGAATTAAAGAGAGAAACAATACTAGCAATAACATCTGGTGCATCCTGATCCTCATGAGCTTTCAGTGCATAAGCTCGAGCTGAAGTAGAAGGCACAGCTGGTTGATTTACAGGTTCTGAGTGGGAACTCGGATTAGTCCTTTTTTGATTATATCCTCCTCAAATTCTACCACATCCTCTATTCCCAGCAAATGTATGGGAGACCTCTCATTGGCTTGTGGTATCTCAGACTACTTCAGAGGAAAATTTGCTATCATATCCTCAGTACTACCACAGTGGAAACATGTACATGTAGCTCTCCAATAGACACCTCAATGATGAACAGAGTAATAAGGGCATTCTAGGGCACCAAAACCTCGACCCTCAGAGGAACCCCTACTAGAGACAGTTGATGTGGGAAAGTTTTGTCACCTTCCCCGAGTCACAGATCTCTGAGCAACTTCCGGTGTAGAAGAAGTACCTTCCCGTCTTCATTTACCTAAGGACTGGCCTCATATAACAAATTGAAACTCTTTAGTAAGTACAGATTTAGGGGCATACTTACTGAGTTGGTTGAACTCCGTATTATACTCAGCAACTGATAAGTTTCTTTGTTTCAGACTCAAAAATTGCCTCCATTTATCCTTTTTATAAGCCTTTGTAATATATTTTTCTTGGAACTCTTGGGTAAAGAAATTCTAAGTCAGAGGCATCGGTAGCTGAGGACTCCTCAGAACAGACTTCCACCATTCATAAGCTGCTCCTTGCAGAAGGGAGAAAGCACAATGCATCATTTGCTCTGCTGGACAACTGATCTCATCCAACACCCTCTTCACCTTCTCTATCCAGAATTTAGCTCTCTCAGATTCCTCCAGAGATGTCCCAGTAAATTACTCCGCTCCATACTTCCATAACTGATCAATTGGAGCTTTAGGTGCAGTCATACGATGCAACAATGTCATCATATCCTAGGACAACTTAATCAAAGCCTCTCCCTCAGTTGGAGGGGGAGGTAGCACCTTAGCTTCACCTCGATTGACCCTAGAGGGTCCAGATATTACTGGACGAGTTTGCTCTGGCTGATTGCTCTTAATAACTTTGTCAACAACATCGCGATATCCTTCCATTGCTAATTGTATAGACAAAATATGGGACATTGTATTTGGCCAAAACACAACTTGTACACTCAAATAGAAGCAATAGTTAAGCGCTGGTTAAACCAGGATCACCTAAACCTGGGCGCTCTGATACCAAAAAAATGTGTGACGCCCCTATACCCCCCTGGGAGGATACGAGAGTGCCACATCAGACTCACAAATAAAAACAAATAACAGACCGATGCGGAAGCATTTAAAAAAGTACTATACATTTATTACATGTATTTTCAGTAACTGGAACAAACATATATTTTAAATCATTCCAAACTTGATCAAAACATACATACATTATATCGCATGAATTTAATATAAATTTGTTCCAAAAATCGAAACCAGCTTGAAACATAGTTATTACAAAACTTACAACAATTCGGAATCATACATTTTATAAACAAGCCAAAATTTATTAAAAATACATTTTTATCAAAACAAGACTCAGACTCTATTGGCCATTGCAGTTGACTCGTCCCAGTCTTTATAATTCCCGTTATGAACCTACACTGGGCAAATCCACCGTGCTAAGTATATAGCTTAATGAATAATAACTAATCTATATATAAAGTGATAACTCATTATACTGAATCATGTAATAACATAAGCATGCATTAACAGATTGGTTTAACAATAAAATAGACATAATGCATTTCAGAACAGATTTTATAGTTAACAGAGCTGAATATCAAAAGAAGGTATAAATCCTTCAAAATCAGAATAAAATTTTTGTTTATGTCAGAATCAAACATATATTAGAACATCAAATCAAATGATTGCTAAGCCATTTACAAAAGCGGGTAACGGGACTCATATAGGAGAGACCAAAGTCTCAACATTGAAGTGTCACAGGAGAGACCGTAGTCTCAACACCAAAGTGTCATAGGAAAGACCGAAGTCTCGACACCGAAGTGTCATAGGGGCAGCTGCAGACCCTTTTAGGCATGTCTATTTACGCACAACTAGGACTCAACAGTTTTAAAACAAAACAAAGTCATTTCAGACATTTCATGTGTAATGCAAGTAGTCAATCATATTCACATGCAAGTAGTACTTCCAATGATATAAACATGCATCAAATGCCTCGGGCAATCATTATCTGGAATTCCAACACAATCAGTATAAATCAAATTCAACAAGCAGAACAAAGTAAGGTGTGACCATCTAAGATTACTCACCAAATGCTTCCTTATTGCTTATTGCCTCGAAATCCAGACAATATCTGGAATTGGTCGCTCTATGCGTTCCTCTATAACATTTAACACATATACAAATCACTATTGTGCATGGTTAAGCATTCATTTATTTATACTGAATAAGTATGATGCATGTTCATGACAAATTCTCAGGTATAGTTCCTTACTAAACTGATGTAAACATCAATTGTACTTCAAAAATTTCAAAATTCATACATCTAATTACTATTCCAGCTTTTGCTGGAAGCACCTTATTCGGATAAACTTGTATGGCCATTTTGACATATAAAAAGAGGTTTTTGGGCAATATGTTCTTCTAACCAAACGTTCCTCTACGTATCAAGTTTCTAATGAACTAAAGTTCATACAATTTGAGTCAGTAATATACTACTTACTTCTCCAAACTAATGACATAATCCTAATTTCATCTTTAGGCCAAATTTCATCATCATTCGAAATAGAATCAAAATTCTATTCCTTCATGATACTTGTAGGCATATGAGTTTAGTTTAATAGAAAATGAAAATCATGCCATTTGGATATCTATAGGTCAAGTGATAGCCTAAATATCGATGACTATTCAGTGAAATCTGTCCAGTGAAACCAGTACAATTCATTCACATCTTACACTTTCAACACTCTTACTCTAACATTCATCCTTTTCACCACAATTTCACCTTAGTCAGACCTCAATTACACATCAATTTCATGCCCAGACCTTAACTTATCAACAAATCCATACACGTTCTATCCAATCAAGCATCCAATAATACATATGATAACATGCAAATCAAGATTAGTATTCCGATACCTTCTTTAACTCAATTCCTACTGCAATGCTCAAAACACTCTAGCCTTTTAAGAAAATATCACACGTCCAAGATTAAGATGACCAAGAGGATAGCAACATAGACACTAGCGGCATTTAACTCCATTGATGCAGTAGCATGTAAGTACTTCAAGTGATGATGATGATTCAACAAGCAAGTAAAAATTCTAGGAGGTGTGAGTGAGAGAGTTTCGGTGGTGATAAGAGAACAAGATGATGAAGTATTAAACAAAACAAAACACCTCAGTAGAAACTTGTCTCCTCCAATGCTAGGTGTTACGAAATGATAATAACATGTGGCTTCATGCATGTTCTACACTTGTCCCACTTAGGAGTTGCCACTTATCCACACAACATGCAGCCACTTGTCACCAAGTAATTAGTTGACGTATAAAATATAAATAAAATATATTGATTTAGGACAAAATTTGACAAAGTTGTCTTCATAAAAGTTGTAGCTTATCCTCCTAGCTTTCCAATGGTCTAAAGTTTATAATTTTCAGACATCGGAATCAAAAGATATAACACTTAAAAGTTTAAGTGTCACACTTAGATGTCACCAAGCAATTAACCAAGTATAAACCATAAAATGTATTTATTTATGACGAATTTGACAAAGTTGTCTTCATAAAAGTTGTAGCTTATACTCTTAACTTTCTAATGGTATAAATGTTGTAATTTTTGGACATCATAATCAAAAGAGATGGCACTTACAAGTTGGGGTGTCACAATGGCTTGCAAACAAACACTAGATGTCACTCTAGATGTCACAATTAATCATGCGAAAAATTCACTTCAAGCTTAGATTTTTAAGAACTTTTAAGCATTCTTTTCAATTAATCATCACCCAAACCTTGTGTAATGTATCCATGAAATATATTCCGAGACCCGGGCCCAACATTACTACCTTAAGTCTCTAATGAAGACAATAAATTCCAATTCTCTAAGTTTGATTCTTTAAACCATAATTTAAGACATATGCAATACATATTCAATGAAATATTCCAACTAGGGTACAATTTGGGGCCTTACAGTTGTGGAGCCGAGGATGATGCAATTGCTCTAAAAGGTAAAGGTGGGATGAATATGCCAACATGTCGTAGCATCTGTACTAAAGCCTCTTCCATCCATCTATCATGGGCTTCTCATATCTCAATTCACTTTGTCAGCACTGCTTTTTGGACTCATAATGTACATTTGACACCCAAGATCTTTCCCATGTGCTTTTGCAATTAAGCTATCTCTAGTCTTAGCATCTTGGTGGTGTTGATGCCCTGGGTGATCCTGCACTAGCCTCCTCCTAAGTTACTCCTCTGGTCTGAGATGGCGGTGAGCCCTATCTCTATGGCTCCTCCACTATATTGGGGTGATCCTCGTCTGCGCCTAAAATTTCCTACCTATTTAGAAGTCCAATTAGGTGATAAATATCTCCTGTTGATCATCTCCTCTTATGTACCATATGCATATGCTTCATGATTTCCAAATTTATAGTAGCCATGGTACCGAGCGGCCTCATTGGTGGTAGCCTCACAAAGAATCCCATCCTCTGTGCTAGCCGTATCATATATAGCTCGATGCAGGTTATCTATACCTTCCTCCCTTCACCCCGATGCCTGAAGAACTGGGTTAAAACATGCCCCAAGTGAATTACTATCTACTCACTTATACTCTATAAATAAAGGACATCTTGGTTCCTGACGACTTCGTGGATATCACCCTACTTACTTAGTATATGACTCAGGATCTCGTAGAAGTATCTGAGTGTAAGGTTAAAGGGTTGATGCTTTGGATTTGCTAGGGTACACCAGATATGTCGAGGAGACATCCCATATGGAAAATTTATCCAAAGGATTATGTATTCTTATGTCCCTATGAGATCTTGATCATACAAACCTATCATCAGTAAGAAGTCTAAGTAGCTCTTTTGTATCATCTCCCCCAACACCTTAAATTGGATCGTTCTTGGCTGGTCCTAATCATAACAACCTTTTTGGATGAAAAATATGGAGAGCATCTTAAGCATTAGCTCCTAGTACGAGGGCTCCACGATCTCAAAAAAATGAGACCATGCTCTAACATTGATGAAGTCCCAAACCTACTAGGCCAAGCTAATCTGCTCTAGCACCTCCCAATCGATACATCTGTTGGTTCCAAAGTTCTTCTCCTTGAGCCTCTGGTATTGCTCCTCGTGGGCTCTGACATTGAAATGTAACGTGTGGGGTCAATCTAGTGGACTTGCCATATGTTCATGCTCATATGGTTGATGAGCTCCACTTTCTTTGTCCCGTCATTATGCTTGAAACTAAATTAAGTGTGAGAAAATAATATATAAAAATACAAAGAAAGACTTTTCCCCACATTTGGTTCGTATGCTCACAAAATTGTGGAATTGTAAGAACACATACTTAAAAGTAAAATTTAACACATAATATCACAAAAAATAAAAATAAATAGAAAATTAAAAATGACCAAATTAATAATAAAATTAAAATTAAAAATATTGAAACTAACAAATAGAAATAATCTAATAAGGCAATTACGAATTTAAACCTAAAAGTGAAATTAAAATACCTAATCTAACAATTACCCAAAATTGTCAAAATTATCTTATTCAAGAAAAATTCAAAATTGAAATTAAATTAAACTAGATAACAACATCAATTAACTAGAAAAACAACAAATTAATCCTAATTGCACAAAAATATCACAAATCAACATTTAATGAACAACATCACAAATTCAATTCAAATTTCATTGAATTCTCATGCAATTCATCAAATTAAACTAAGAAATCATATGGGAAAGGATAAAATTCAACTTTAAAACCAAAATTAAGCGCAAAATTAATGAAATCACACTAAACCACCACAAATCTTACCTATAATTTTAGGGGTGAAAATCTCTAAAATTAGTGAAATACAAAAAAATTTAGGCATAAATCAAGTGAAATCAGTGAAAGAACTTACTTGGTGTCGCAATTTAAGCAAAAAAACACTAAATTGGGTTGGAGATTAAGAGGGGCAACGGTGGGTGTGACAATGTGTGGAGAAAATTAGAGAAACTAGAGAGGAATAGAGAGGTTTTAGGGAGATTTTGCATTTGGATCTTATTTGTGAATTAGTTTCTTTGATCTTGTTTATTAATTTTCTTTAGTATTTTAAATTAGGAAATTTATTTTAGTTCATTATTCCTTTCACATTAGTCCTTTATTTTGTTAGATTATATAATAAAAAGAATATTATCACTAGTATTTATAGTCCTCATAGGAATGATACTTGTATTCACTAGACTATACTATAAGCATGATATATGCACTTTCATTTGATTTATAATATTGTTCAAAAAGCATATAATAAGCTTTTGGTGCCGTTGTTGGGGACTTAGAAATGAGAAACATTTTATTTTTTAATATAATATTTTTCACTGATTTGAGAATTTCTTTTTTTATGATCTTTCATTTGTTAGCTAAATTTCAAGATCTAGGTACTTTGATTTATAACCAAGAGTAGTTCCAAAGTAATACTTGATCAATATCTAGAAATTGGAAGGATTTTTGTTGGAATTTAATAGAGAGAAACCTAGAAGTTTAGAGGTTATAACTATTAACACAATAGTAAGATGAGGAGAACAATATAGTATAGTGGATTATGCTAGACCACTACTTAGAAGGATATAATCTACAACCACTATGCTAAGAGTGGAAGCCAAATATTTTAAGATCAAACTTGAATGATATAAATGGTTTAATAACTTATATAGTTTCATCACTTGCCAGATGAGGATTCAAATGCCCACATCGCTAACTTTTTAGAGATTTGTGATACTTTCAAGATTAATGAAGCTTTAAAGGATACTATTTAATTTAGGTTATTCCTTTTTTCTTTATAAGAAAGAGCTAAAGAATTTTTGAAATCTTCACTATATAGATCTATTACTACTTGGACTGGTCTTGCTAAAAAGCTTTTAATAAAAAACTTTCCTTTAATAAAAATAACAAAAATTAAGAATGACATATTTTCTTTTCAAAGATTAGAGAGTAAGCCATTTGTATGATACGTGAGAGAGATGGAATAAGTTACTGAGGAAGTACCCATTCCACAAACTTGAGTTAGGACTATAATTGCAAACATTTTATAATGGACTGAGTTACCCATCCAAGCAATTAAGGCATCTTTAAATGGAACCACGATTAATTCCAAAATTGGGTGGTATCCATAATGTTGGTGACAACATTAGAGTCAAAGTTAGAAGCTTTAAGTTAGAAGATTGACAGTATTAGTTTAATAGCTTAACTAGTATATGTTATGAGTTATCACATTTGGTGGACACTATAATTATAGATATTATGCATATAATAGCATAAGACAATCATCTTATATTCCATACAGTAAATACCTATAATCTAAGCTGAAGAAACCATTTTAAATTCTAATATAATAAGCAAGGATATCAAATATAAGGGCTTTTACCTAGATTTTGACAATAATAATTTTATGAAAGGAAGCCAAGTCTTAAAGAGCTTATGAAAAAATTCATTACTGGATCAAAGGCTCATTTCAAAATTACTAAAGCATCTCTTCAAAATTGACAAACTTCCATCAAAAACTTAAAAAATCATATCTATAATATCCTAGTTTGATTATTGTACTGTTTAATGTGTTGTACATGCATTTTAGAGAGTGTGTTTTATTTATGATGTACTAGAGTAATTTAAGTATTTAAATGTATTGTTGAGGTTATAACGGAGATCACAAATAAACCAGAGGCAGTTATGGATTCGAACAAAAATTTCTCAGAAAATTTTTGAAACTCTGAAAAGCAACGGAATGATTCAAAACAAGCTTTAAAAGTCCCAAAATGTGCTTTGGAGATTTAAGTGACACTTTTGAATGAAATTCGGATGATTTTGGTGACATTCAGTGATTTCTAGATTCAATCCAAAAATTCTTCTAGGCAACCGAAAAGTTATCGAATAATTTCAAAATACAATGAAAATATCTAGAATTAGGATTGGAGTCTGTAGGAACTAAAAAGGTTAAAATAACGTGAATAGAATTCGAGTAATATGAAATTATTGGACTAAAATGCCCTTTATGGAAAATAGTGGGTATTGATGATTTTAAACCCATTAAATTTTTTTAAAAGTATTTAATCAATAAGTATTGACCCTAATTAGAGTATTTCATGATCAATTTTAAAATAAGACAGCTGTGGAATATTTTCAGGATTTAATTCGGTTAGTTGATGAATTAAACTCATTAAGGGCAATTTGGTCTTTTTGAATAAAAATGATGTAAGTGGATTAGTGTCACACCTAATAACCAATTATAAGCTTTCTTAAGGGTTAAGCATCATTAATTGAATGGTGATTAGTCATTAAAAAAAAGACTAATTAGAAGATGTCATGTGTAATGCACTAAAGGACATTAAAGGAATAAAGTAAGACGAATTGCTTCCTTCTTTCTACATATACACGAGAGTGAAATAAAAGAAGAAAAAGAAGAGAAGAAAGAGTGAAGTTTCAGCCAAGGAGAGAAGAAGGAAGGTGTAGTTGATTTTTGATGGGTTTCAGAGCATAAATTGAAGAGAGCTTGATTAAGACTAAGTGTTCTTTAATTGTCCAAAAGTTTGAAAGAAAGTGGTGAGTTTTCTAACCTAAATTTTTAGTTTTGGGGCTTATGAGTGGGATAGATTCATGTAAGATAAATGATGATTTTCTTATTTCCATAGAGTAGATAAGAGAAGTTTGGAAGCATTTAAGAGTTGAATATGATAAGAGAAAGAGTTACGTTTAGTGAAATTTTGTCTTTGATTCTCGATTCACTTGAACCAACCTCATTGTTTTGGCTATAAATAAGCCTAAAGACCTCCAAAATGAGTGATTTCAATTGGAAATGAAACCTAAGACGTAGTAATAAAAATATCTAGAATAAACCTAGACCTAATTATGGATTAATGATATTGAAGTTTGAGATTGAAAATGGTAACTTAATACTGCCCTTGTGTTAAAATAGATTGTGATATTTAGTAATTTTTCTTGATTTAGAAGTTGAAATGGCATGATTTTTGACGGTATGAAAGCTAGAGACTTAGGGGAAAAAATTTCTAGAAAACCTTAACGCCTAATTTGAATGTTTGATATGTGAAAAGTAAGGAAGAAATTAGGTATGGATTATAGACATAGGTCATAACCGTGACTCATCATGCATGATCATGATATGGTGAATTAAATTATGTGAGATTGTGATTTTTAAGAAATTAGTATGATAGAATGGGCAAAATATGATATTTAAGTGACTTTTAAAGTTATATTTGGAAACAGAGACCAATAGGTTAGCTTCAGGAAGCAAGCAGAAATACGATTAACGTACGTGTTACATGATTAGATATAAATATCAAAATTTGGTTAAACCGAGTATATAGTTTTAATGTCTTATTTCCTAATTTGGAAATAAATGCCTAAGCAAAATGCACTTTATATAGGTAAAGGAGAGGCACAAAATGCGTGGGTGTGCTTGGAGATAAGTTTGCAAAGTTGTGAGTGTATTTTAATTGTTTTATATGACTAAATTCTTTACAAAAGAATTAATAACATATGAGTGTTCTTTAAATTGATTTTATGAAAATGGTATCTATTTATGGAGACTAGCAAGTTTTGAGTGTACTTTAAATTGAGTTTATGCAAATGGTTTTTATTTGATCATAAAATGAATGTTTATGCTAAGTTTTATACAAATGATATTTTATAACTGAATATTGCTAGCATAAGGGTATCCTTTGGCAATATATGATTTTTAATTTGAAAGTTGAATTTTATATGATTAGGAGTTAAATTGAAATAATTCAATTACGAATCCTCCCATACTTGATTTAGAAATCGTAAATGTAAGAGTTGCTTTTGCCTATGGTACACCACTAGGCTTTATATATGTTATTATACCGGTATATTTATATCGGTTGACCTATTACGGGTAAGCGATGTAGAACCAGCTCTATAAATAGTGGTTAACTAGTCACGGGTAAGTGATTTAGAACTAGCTTCGTGACTTGTTACAAGCAACGATGCAAAACTAGCTCCGTAACTACCAGTCTATAGTGGTTAATGTATTATAGGTAAGCGATGCAAAACTAGCTGTTAACTAGTTATAGTTAAGCGATGCAAAACTAGCTCCATGACCTTTTGCCTAAGGGTACCATAATGTAAAGAATTTTGTGGTGGGCTATATCGTATAAAAAGTTTATGGCGATAAATAATAATGCTGCTACTAATTATTTTTAAAAGTAATTTTAGAGGTACCATATAGTACCAATTATAGTGGTTGACTTATTTGTAGTATAAAAGTTTTCAAAAAACTTTGTCACCACTGTTTATTGATTAAGGAAAAAGGAAAAAGGAAATTCTCATATTATGAGTTTAATTTCAAAAAGGCATTTCCAGATAGTAATTTCAAAAAAAATGAAGTTGTGTTTTACGATATGTTATTGGATTACCAAATTGTATGATACGCGAATGAATTGTTATGACAATTATTATACCATAAGCTTTATGATTGTATGAGGATATTTCAGTTATGTTGTTATAAGAAGTTAACTTTTAGTAAAATTATTACACTTACTAAGCTCGTTTAGCTCACCCTTATTTTTATGTTTTTAAACAAACCACCCCAGGCATGTGTACAGGTGTTACAGTA
>JAOTAY010011630.1:0-14932 GCA_025629805.1 Erythroxylum baracoense
ACATAAATAATTATTAAAATTAATGATATACTAAAAATTTAAGAATTATTAAATAAATAAAATTCATAAATAATATTGAATAGTTATTCAATAAATAATATTTAAAAATAAAATTACAATTGGAAAATTATTAAATTTAATTTATTTTCAAAAAAATAAACAAGAAGAAAATAGCATTCTGCGACGTTCTGCTAACACAATTAAAATGTCGCGGATTTGGCAACATTCTGCGCCGTTTTTTAAAACGTCATAGAAAGCCACATTCTGCTACGTTTTTAGAACGTCACGAGGGCTTCCGCGACGTTTTGTACAACGTCGAGGAATATAAAAGATTCCACTACGTTTCCTTGAACGTCGCGGAATGTGTATCAGTAAATGTCGCGGAATGATTAATATTCTGCGACGTTTAAGAAAATGTTGCATAAAAACAAGTTGCGCGACGTTTCCTTAAACGTCGCGAAATGTGGCTTTCTGCGACATTATAAGCAAACGTCGCGCAACTTGTTTTTATGCGACGTTTTCTAAAACTTCGCAGAATATTAATGATTCCGCGAGGCTTGTTAATAATGTCGTAGAAAGACCAACGTTTTAGTGACGTTTTCCTAAATGTCGCCGAATGTTGATATATCCCGCAATATTTCATTCAAAACGTCCAGAAACCTTTTGCCTACACCAGAATATGCGATGTCTTTTAAAACGTCGTAAATTTGATTATACGACGTTTTATGATATTCTGCGACATTTTATAAACGTCGCAGATTGCCTTGTATTCTTGTAGTGTTCCCTAACTTTTTGGAGTTTTCAAAATTTTTTCGAGAAATTTTTGGTTGAGTATAGAACCATCTTTGATCTTTCCGTGATCTCTGTTATAACCTTAATAATACATTTAAACACTTAAATTACTCTAGTACACCATAAATAAAGCATACTTTACAAAATGCATATATAACACATTGCCACAACACAATTATGAATCTAGGATATTACAAATTCTCCCCTCCTTATAGAAGTTTCGCCCTTGAAATTTTAAACAAATTTAGTCATTCCAAAATATATGGATCTTGACTCGTATCCATTCTTCGTGCTTCCAGTTTGTCAATCACTTCATAGGGACCAACATATTGTGTGCATAACTTATCACATTGTCTAAAACAAACTATTCCTTTCCATAATGATATTCGCAAAAATTCTTTGATTTTTTAACTTTAACTCCAAATTCTTCCTCCACTTCCAAACTTAGCTCTCCTGTCAATTTTAGGTATTATCACTTTGACCCGCATAATTTTGATCTAATTTAGGGTTATTAGAACTAGTTCAACCCAACTAATTTTCTTTTATCTATCTCTCATCATCATATACTAACACTCTACGTAATTATATACTTCCAATGAATTTCACCTTGATTAATCTTATTGGGATCAGTTCTTTAATGGTAAATGATAATCTTTATTTACTTGATAATGAAGTAAATCACACGTTAATATAGAATTCACGTACAATATACAAAATACACAAGAAGGGGGGTTGAATTGTGTATTCTTTTCGTGAATACAAAAACTTTAATATATCTTGTAAAGAACTTTTCCAACTGTTAAAAGAATACCACAATAGTTATACAAAAATAGTTACGTAGTTAAATCGCAAATAATTTCTATATACTTGTCTAAAAACAAACTAGAATAAAGTGAAAGGTTAGAAGATAGACGCTGCGATTTTTATACTAGTTCACCCCAAACCATGGGCTACATCCAGTCCTCAGAGTTTGTCTGAGATTTCACTATACTTTGATAATTTTACAAGTATTCTTTCTTCCCTTCCAGAGCCTCTTCAGGTCTCTTACACAAAGTATTCTTTCTACTATCTTAGCCTCTCCAGGCTCTTAGCCTTTTCTTTCTCTCACTAGAAAGATATTGTGAGCTTTTTGTTACAGTAGAGTTTGCTCTCTAGTATCCCACTTTTGAATACAGAATTTTTCTTTGTAAGTAAACACTTAAAAGCTAAAAAGATTGTTCGATCTTCGACTACGACTAGTATATATAACCTAAGTCTATAACTGCTTTTTGATTCTTGTAGAACCCGTTATTCAGTTGAGTTCTCTAACTAACTCCAACTAACTAACTGTCTGACGTACTAGCGTATCTTCATCTTTGTATCGTCTATATTTTCCTCTTCTTCTGTTTTTTCCGCTTCTTCTATGTTTTCCTCTTCTTCTGTGTTTTTCCGCTTCTTCTGTGTTTTCACTTCTTCTGTGTTTTCTGCTTCTTTTGTGTTTTCCACTTCTTCTGTGTTTTCACTTCTGTGTTTTCCACTTCTTCTGTGTTTTCACTTCTGTGTTTTCCACTTCTTCTGTGTTTTCTGCTTCTTCTGTGTTTTGCACTTCTTCTGTGTTTTCACTTCTTCTGTGTTTTGCACTTCTTCTGTGTTTTGCACTTCTTCTGTGTTTTTTACTTCTTATGTGTTTTCCACTTCTTCTGTGTTTTGCACTTCTTCTGTGTTTTTCCGCTTCTTCTGTGTTTTCACTTCTTCTGTGTTTTCCGCTTCTTCTATGTTTTCCACTTCTTCTGTGTTTTCACTTCTTCTGTGTTTTCTACTTCTTCTGTGTTTTGCACTTCTTCTGTATTTTCCACTTCTTCTGTGTTTTTTGCTTCTTTTGTGTTTTCCATTTCTTCTGTGTTTTCTGCTTATTCTGTGTTTTCCACTTCTTCTGTGTTTTTTACTTCTTCTATGTTTTCCGCTTCTTCTGCGTTTTCCACTTCTTCTGTGTTTTTATTTCTTCTGTGTTTTCCTGCACACTTAACACACTTATCAAAATAGTTCACTTATTTCTAATATTATTATTATTTGATTGTCACCAAAATTAATAATCGTGAAGTCCTCTTGACTTAACACGTGACCTACTGTGCCACGATCGTGGGCTATGTCTTTGGCCCGAAAACTCCTAGTAACTTCTCCGTTCTTTGCTGTTTACCCTAATACACTAACAAACACACCAAGGTATCTCAAAAATATAACAATTAAACTCAAAGACTCATACTAACCCATAAAAACACTTAAACACATAAAGTAACGCAATTAAAACCTAAATACACACTCAACACTCAAATTCATACGAAATATATAATAAATTAAACTCTAAAACACAATGCAAATGACAATTATCAATAGTTTTGGCTCCTCTATCACACCGAGGACAAGTGTCCTTTTGTGTTCCAAACCTATGATGTCTCAACACGTTAGTAATAAGTTTCCCATGTAAGACCAACCACAAGAAGTGATGAAGCTTAATTAAACATGGGGTCTTCTATAATCTCCTCCAATCACCATTCAGAGGAGACGAAGCCGAGCCCTGCAAAGCTTTGAACGTTAATCTAGAAGAATAAGTCCCAATAGCACTTTTGCTCCAGATCAAAGAGTCTTTCAATTATGATAATCTTAGAATAGGATACTTTGGATATGTGCAATAGCCTCTGATGAAAGAAAATGCTCCATAATAAAGAGATCCCACATCTTAGCTTTTGAAATCACATATACCACTTTCAACATGACCAAGTCTCCCAATTCATCAGTAGTCAATGAAGTGCCTAGAGGAGAATCACTAACCCAAAGGTCCCTCTAAAAGGATATCTATGACCCATCACCCACTTTCCATTTCTTGAATTTCGAAAGATGCTCCATGCTTTTTACAATTTCCTTCCGAAGGGGAGAGCCTGTGATCTGTGAATTAAATCCTCTTTTATTGAAATATTTGTCCTGTAGGACATGAACCCAAAGAGCTTCATCATTATTCAAAATAAACTAGTTAAGCTTACCTAATATAGAAACATTGACATGTCGAGATGACATAAAGCCCAGGCCCGTACTCTACTTATCAAGTAACAATTTTTGCTAGTTAATCATATGATGTTTCTGAGTTCCATCAACAAAATCCCTAATAAAAATTCCTATTAATTATGTCCAATTTATCATAAGTAGATGACAACAACCAAGTAGTTTACATCATATAATTTGGAATCACATAGCGAGTATACTTAATTAGAGTATATCAGCCAGTCGGAGTTAGATACCTACTTTTCTAGGTCCCTAGGTTAGTCTTAACCTTATCAATAATGTCGAAGTAGGTTAATCATTTAGTTCTAGAATAAACAATTGGCACCCCTAAATATCTGCCCAGATCTGATGAGACTTTCATTCCCCAACATTATGTAATTTTCCTTTTGGCGTTCCTACTTGCAGATTTTGAAAAGAATACTTAGACTTCTTGAGACTTTTTTTAATCCCGAAGAAGCACAAAACTTATATAAGAATGACTTGATCGCCTTAGCTTAACAATAAGAAGCCTTAACAAATAACATCACATTATCAACAAAATGTAAGTGCGATATACTAGGATCTGATTTAGAAGCATGAATAGGAGTCCATAGCTTACTGTAAACAACATTAATTATCAAAGAGGATAAATATTCCATCCAAAGAACAAACAAATATGGGGATAAAGGGTCCCCTTATCTTAGCCCACGGGTAGGGCTAAAGCTGGGCAATGGCCATTCCAAATAATAGACAAAGAAGAAAAACTAAGACATTTACGAGTTAACTGTATTTAAGAAGCTGGAAAATTAAAAGTTGTAAGCATCCTTTCTAGAAAATCCCATTGGATTCTATAATATTCCTTTTCAAGATCAATTTTAAAAGCCATATGCCCCACTTTTCTCTTAGACTTGCGTAATAAATGCATGACCTCTTAGATAACATAATATTATCTGATGTGTGTCATCCAGGAATGAAACTGATCTGGAAAGGACTTACAATATCACTTAAAAATGGGTGTAAATGATTAACCAAAACCTTTGTGATAATCTTAAAGAGGACATTACAAAGAGATATAGGTCTAAATTGAGAAATTACCTCAGAAGCGTCAACCTTCAAAATCAAAATAACATTTGTTTTAGCAACACCTTCTGACATTGTACTAGTCCCAAGGCTTTGACGGACTAAATTGAACACATCATTGTCAACAATTTCCCAATATATTTTGTAGAAGAAAGCTTGAAACCCATTGAGATCGGGGGCCTTAAAGATCTCCATCTGAGATACAGTCGTTCACACCTCCTAAGTTATGATCTCGCATGAGAGAATCAACTTAATTGAATCTGTAAGGTTTGGGTTATCAAACACAATATCTATAGTCTCTACAAGATTGTTAGGAGGGGCAAAGATACCTAAAAAATAACTATGGGCCATATTTCAAAGAAAGGTCTCAGCAGAAACTTAGTGCCCCGAGGAATCTTTTAAACATTCAACTTTATTTCGTTTCCATATAGCTTTAGCTATGGCATGAAAATATTTGGTTCAACGATCGTCATCCATAACCTAATTAACTCTAGACCTTTGGAGCCAAAGCATCTCTTCTAGTTATAAAATAGAACAATATTCCACAACCAGATCTCTTTCCAGCCTATAAAAACTCTTTTTTTTCCTTATTAGTTAGCGACAGTTGCACTCTCCAAATATTACCCATCACCTATCTCTTTTTTTGGTTTATTTCCCTAAAAACAATTTTAGCCCACTTCATAGAAGTTTGCTAAACATGCTAAAGCGATGCACAAGGATATTGAGATCTATAACCCTAGGCAGCCGCTACCATCACACATAGCCTAAGCAACCTCAAACTAGAATGGTCTCAATCTAGGAATCAAAGAAAGCCCCTTAGTACATAGTAAAATTAGACCATGGTCCAAAAGAACTCGAGTCATATTAAATAGAGAAGCATATGGGAATAAATCCTTCTAGGAAGGATTAGCAAGAGCACGATCTAACCATTCTTGAATTAAACCAATACTGAAAGATTTTCTAACCCAAATGAAAATAGGCCCTTGAAAACCAATATCATTCGGCTTGCAACTATTCGACCGATTACAAAAAGCCCTGCATCGACTAACAAAAGGAAGACTACCACCCTTCTTCTTATAATCTGTCACAATATCATTAAAGTCCCCTATAAGTAACCATGGCATAGAGAGTGAAGACGCATCTCCACCATGGATTGACAAAATTGCTCCTTTAGTATGTTTACGAGGCTAACATAATACGCAGTAAGTAACCAAGGCTAAAACCCAGTCGCATCTAATAACACTTGAATATATTGAGTGGAAAAATGAATGGGATGAATCTTTAAATTATCCCTATTCCATAAGATCTAAACCCCCTGGCAAATCCATCTAAGTCATTCTTGAGAAAATGAGAGAACCCCAAGCTCCTGATAAGTCCATCAACCACTAAGCCAGAAATACAAGGCTCTAAAATAATAGTTATATCAACTCTCTTACTCTTGCAGAGATCTTTAAACATTAAAAAAAACCTCCCTTTTTTGCCTCGCCAGTATTCCATAGCATAATATGTAAATCGATAAAGAATAACAAAGACTAAAAAGATGAGGGAGTTTAACGCTAAAAGAATGGAAGAAAAACCATGCAAATGATTAGAGGAAATTTTGACCATGGCTAGGGTTTTTACTATGATATGATCCAAAATTTTATTTTGATGTTATATAATGTTCATAGTATGATTTTGATGCTGATGAAGTAAAGAAATGAAAAAGAATTGCTTTGGAATTTGTTTTGGTTAAAATTTGACCAATGGTGCATGATTATGAAAAATTTTGTCAATGAAATTTTATGGCTTAAATGTGTGTCATAGAAATGAATTTTAATTGGTTTTAAATGTTGGTAATCAAATGGAGTTGAACTGGAAAAGTTTAGTGTAAAATATGTTAAGTTTAACCTTAAGCACATTTTCGGTATAAAAGTATGGTCATGATGTAATGATAAAGTGAATGTGATTGAGGATGGTCATTAAATGTATTTGTGGTATTGGAATTATTAAATGAAGTGTTTTGTTATTAATTGGAGAAAAAAAATTAGTATATGGAGTGTATGTGGAAAGTAACAAAGTTGATATGGTTTATTGTGTATTTGATTGGAAAATGTATTAAGGAGTTGAATTTATTTGTATTAGATTTTCAAATCAAAAAACAAAACCAACTAAAGGATTTTAAAATGGTGAAAAAGAAAGTAGCAAGTTGTGAGTGTATTTTAATTGTTTTATATGAATAAATTCTTTGCAAAAGAATTAATGACGTGATTTTAAATTGTACGATTATGAGTTTTATATGAATGATACATTACAAGTGAATCTTGCTAGTATAAGTTTATATCTTAGCAATATATGAATTGAAATTTGAAACTTAAATTTCATACAACTTCAAGTTACACTGATATTATGGTATTGGTTGATAAAAAGGAGATGATTTTTAGCCTATGGTAAACCATTAGGTTTTATAAATGTTACTATACCGGGTAAGCAATGTAGAACTAATTCTATAACTAGTGGTTAACTAGTTATGGGTAAGAGATGTAAAATCAGCTCCGTAACTAATGGTTAACCAGTTATGAGTAAGCGATACAGAGCCAGCTCTGTAAATGCTGATGTATAGCAGTTAACCTAGTGCAAGTAAGTGATATAGAAGCAGCTCCATAGCTAATGGTTAACTAGTCGTGGATAAGCGATACAGAACCAACTCCGTGGCTTTATGCCTAAGGGTACCATATGGCAAAGAAGTTAGTGGTGGGCTATGTCGTGTAAGAAAGTTCATGAAAATAATAATGCTGCCATTATTTATGTTTAAAAGTAATTTGAGAGGCACCATATGGTACCAATTCTAATGGTTGGCTTATTTTTGGTATAAAATTTTCAGAAAGCTTATTTCCACCACTGCTTATTGTTTAAGGAAAATGGAAAATGGAAAACGGAAACTCTTATATTATGAGTTTAATTTCAAAAAGGCATTTCAAAATAGTATTTCATAAAAATGAAGTTATGCCTTATAAAATTTATTACCAGACTGACTAATGCAGGAATGAACTTTTATGGCAATTATCTTACCATAAGCTTTATTATTGTACGATAATATTTTAGTTATGTTATTTTGAAAGGTTTCATTTTTAGTTAACTTATTAACACTCACTAAGCTATTTTAGCTCACCCCTATTTTTATGTTTTTAAATAAACCACCCCAGGTATACGTACAAGTGTTATAGTAGCTGGGACCCCACCGTAGAATTATTTGCATCATTGGATACTACTGTGCTTGTGTCATTTTGCTATGTATGTGATTTCATGAAATTGGCTTAGTTGTATATATGGTTTAAATTATTTTAGAAAGGGTTTAAAAGTGTGATCTTGTAATATTTTTGGGATTGTAAAATGTTGAGAATTATTTTTTTGTGGTTGCTTGTGATGTGGACCTAAGGTCCTATTTTAGAAGTTGAGATGGTATATAAAATACTAGAAGTGTTTTAAATCATGTTATGCAAGTTTTCGCAAAATTAGGAATCTTATAAAAGTAGCCATTATGCTGCCAGATTTTTATAAAAAAAATCCGTCATTTTCTACACTTTTAACTTTTAAATTATGAAATGTTTTTAATAGTTGAACAGCTTAGCATTGCGGAAATCCTTCGATTTAGTCAAATATCGATTGAAGGGGGTCACCATGAGGTCATCGGAGGGGCTCCACTTGGTTTTCAAAAGGGGAATTCTAAGATTGGTCCTTTCAATATTTTATCCCTTAGGAATAACAATTTTGAGCCTTAGCCTTTTTCATTGATCATAACCAAAGTATTAACTTTTATCCTATTTTTGTTTGAAGCCTTTTTATTGTTTTAAACCTTGAAGGTTATTTACATTTTTGAATATTTGAAATTTG
Source organism: Erythroxylum baracoense (assembly GCA_025629805.1). Classification (NCBI taxonomy): domain Eukaryota; kingdom Viridiplantae; phylum Streptophyta; class Magnoliopsida; order Malpighiales; family Erythroxylaceae; genus Erythroxylum; species Erythroxylum baracoense. The sequence continues at coordinate 8,761 of JAOTAY010011630.1, forward strand.
AATATTTGAAAGTTCCAATATTTCTTCAACTATGGTATATGATGAATGCTCGAGTATTGCGATTCAAAAAAAATTTTGTGAGCAGAGCATATAAAAAGAAGAAAAAGTATAATACTAATAGATTTATAATTGAAAGACCTATATTTTGTGAACAAGTTTCTTGTAATGTTTTCCTTTATAGATTTCCTTCAAATTTATCACATTTTTTTATCGTAATCATACCTAACCTAAGCATTAATATAACCTTTATAAAGACCTTTTATTTTTTCGTTTTTAGTTTACATATAAGTAGTGAAGATGTGATAATATTGCAAGCTTATGGTAAGAGTTCCACTATAAACACTTGAGTGTATTGAGTGAAATATTGGTGAGGGTGTAAAGTTTCATTCTTTTGATTTCAATAAGATTATTGAAAAGAATACTGTTAATATGTAATTATGACATTAATTATAGGATAACATGATTCTATTTGTATGTTAATTTAATGAATATGACATGATGATTTAAAGTATGAATGGACAGGATGAGATTAATAAAGGATGGATGTTATAAGTTGATAATTTAGATTATGATTTGCTTAAGGACAAGAAAAAGCTTAAGTATAGGGATGTTTAATAAATGCTAATTTGACTATAATTATACAGACATATTTAATGTATTTTTCTTGATATTTTATAGTTTTTTTTGTATATTTGGTACTTAATTTGCTCTAAGTGCATTCATAGGTTATAATTGCCTTTATGGAACAAAAGAAAAAGAATTCAAATAAAACATGACATAAGACAAAGATTTGAAGCAAATAAAGACCTACACGCCTATGTATAAAGATGGTGTAAGTCTTCATGAACGTGTGAAGATTAAAGAAATTTGGTTTTTGGTAGTGTGGAGTTACATGCCTATATATGTTGAGATCTATGTTTGTGTATATTGCCTAAGCAAATCTTTGTACCCGTGTAGAATCACGAATTTAGGTATTTTTTATTATACACAGTCTCTCACACACCCGTGTAAGTAACTGTGTATATCCCAAATACCCTAAAATTTACTATAAAAGGACAAAAGCAGAGGAAAATGGAGGAGAGACAACTTTTATAGTATATTTCAAATGTGAAACACCTAAAGATGAGACAATTTTGATTAAAGGACGAGAAAAACACAAAGAATACATCAAGAAATACAGTAGATTACAACATTAAATCTCAAACTCGTAAGAAGATTCAATAGGAGAAAAAAAAGGAGATTTAGAATTATGATTCCTTTGTTTTTTATTAGTTTTTCTCCATATTTATCTTTGATTTTGTTTTTTATTATGAGACACTAAACGTGTTTAGTGTCTAGGTGTGTGGACCCTAGTTTGGGACAATAATTTGTTTTAATCCTCTTATTCAATGCAATTATATTGATTGATTATTACAATTCAACTATGTTTTTTAATCTTGTCCTAATATATCCAAAATATTAGTGTATGATTTGATTTCATATGATTGAGATTAAGAATTCCTTTTATATGAATAGATCTATCGTAATTGAAAGGAGTTTATTGCAAACCTAGAGATAGGTCAACATAAATCCTCTAGATTAAGATCAAATCTACTATCGAAATTCACAAATCGATAATGCAATCTTAAGGATTTAATTAGAAAACTTTTTGTTAATTAACTGATGAATTAGTTGCTAGTATTCTCGAGAGAGTTATTAACATAAGATAAGAATTTTCACAGTCCAATAATCAATAATATAATTGCATGATAAAAGATTAGTAATTTAATGATTTTTAGGGGGATTCATTACTTAGACACTAATATTTGATATTGATTTTTCTAAGTAATTTCCTTCGTATTGAGTTCGTTATTGTTTCTAATCTTAGTTTAATTGTTTAGCTTTACTTTTAATTAAAAACGAAATATGAATCATAGGCTAAATAAAACTACTAGTAATTACAGTCTTCATAAGATCGACCCGTACTTATTTATACTAGCTGTAGCTACATCGTGCGCTTGCAGTTAATTTAATTATTAGTATAGAAACAACCAATCAAATGTTCTTTAGATTTTTAAATTTATAGACCAAAAAACATTTTTTTAGTTAGTTATACTAAAATGATAAAATATTGCGGTTAACACTTTCAGGCTTTCAAGTTGGGCTTCAAGTTGACTCTTAAGAACTAAACCTTTTCAAATCTTAGTTATCTCATATCTAATCTATTGACTTTAGATAGGGCTAGGTCAAGCCAATGTTGTAAATCCTACATATGGAAAGTCCATAGTGTGGATACTTTTTCAACAGATCCTTGTATCTCTATCATGTTTAATATAAACTATCATTGTCAAATTGTTGGAAGGAAGAGATATCATTCCTCAAATTCATTGTATTAGATGGTGAAAAATATTAGTGAGGAATTTCTTTGCAAAACTCTCTCAAGTAGTAACAAAGTGTCATCTTCTTGACATACATCACATTCATTCCTAAAATTGAAGTAAAGAAAAATAAAAAAAGATATAAAGAAAATTTATAAAACATATTAAAATATAAAAAAAATAAAATAAGAAAACAAATATACAATACTAGAAAAATAGTTAGTATATTTCCTAAAATCAGTTGCTTCCTAAAAATGAAACCAAAAACTTGGTGTTATATGGATATATTAGTGTGTACTTTTATTTTCCAATCTATTAAAAGTTTTTCCTATCATAAATCTGTCACCTACTAACTAGGCAAATAAAGTTACTGTTAGTAAGTAATATAGTGGTAAGTAGGTGTCAAATCCTACAAGGAAGCGATGTGGATAAAAAGTAACAATATTAATTGGTATAAAGATAATAAATACAAAGATGGTGTTTATTGATTTATGGATTAAAGAAACATAAAATAAAACTAAACTAACTTACTTCCATAATAGCCAAGAATTAAATATGATTAATTACATCATACCCCTTAATAATTTAGATCCTTTTTTTAGTTCTTCATTTTTAAAAACTATTATTTACCCCTTCGAGGTTTTGATCTTGTATCACTCATATCCCCTAACATCATTCTTCAGTAGAAAACCAAATAACAAAATAACAAAATGGTGTCATATTATTTAATCTCAAGAGGTGAATGATAGTTTTTAAAAATCAAATGAAAAAGTGAAAACCTTAGGGGAATTTTTGACTTCATGATTTAATTGACCTCGATTGGATGTATTATTTAGACCATCAAGACTTCCTATCCTTTAAAATTACACTCTCTTAAGCTACAACCACTACTCTTCGGATGGTTAATGTACATTTCTACCATTTTTAAATAGAAAATGTATTAATAATACAAAATAAGTGTATAATAGGTTTGTTCAAAATAAAATACAAATAAAATTGGTTAGCATTATAACAATATGATTAGGGAACATAGAAGAACAATTTGAAATCTCTAAACTAGTTTCCAGGTGATTTGGTATTGGGAGCTAAAGCTATGATTATCTTTGTATGTTAAGATGTGAAGTTTGATCCTACTAGACAAGAATTAAAAGGCAGTTTCTTTAGAATTAGGAGAGCTATCCAAAATTATATTATTTTTTCCTTCCCAAATGGCAACTACAAGGTAATTAAATGCTACTTTGAACACCCATGAATTTCCTTTATGTATCACTTGAATCTCACTGCACCACTTTATATATCTAGTCAAAAATAAAGAAGGCTGTCTAATTGGAAATGATGAATAATTGAATTCCAAATGTACTGACAAAAGATATTCTCAATGTTTTCTAAAGAAGACTTGCATATAGTGCACTAGTTTGGTAAAGTCGAGAAGTGTGTTATTTTGTCAATTGTGGGAAGCTTATTTTTATTGCTAACCACGAAATGATTGAAGTGTGAGGAGATTTATTCTTATATCATATGAGTTTATGCCCAAAAACTATATGGTTGGTACTTTTGAACAAGGGCCAACATGAAGGATTGGAAATTTTACTTAAAGTGGTAAAAAGCCAGTCAATTCCATCTTATTTCGAGGTGTTTAAGACAACATTTGAAAGGAAAGTTGCTAGAGCAGAAGATGATAATGATGCAAAGACATTTAACTTAAGCAATGCTTTAGTCACTGTGATGTTTCAGTACAGTATGTCAAGGAGGGTATTAGGATCCATAATAAAGGGAAGAGAGTCAAAGGGAGTCCAGTGATCATGCAAAAAGAAAGTGGTTTTACCATCATTAACTATGTGCTTGCAATAGTTTTAGATGGTGCCTCTAAGTCTAGGCAAGTAGTTAAAAAGTGATGAAAAATTGATAGGAATTTTAACATTCCATAAACAGTGACCTTTAATTTAGTATGTGTGAATCCATTTAACCCATAAGGAATGTTTTTTTATCAGTAGCCTCTAAAGCCTTTTTATGAGGAGAGCATAACAATGGATTTTGATTAAAAGAATGCCTAATCCACTAAATTTCCTTGGCATACAAACCTCTAACCATTTAACTTTGTAATTGCCATTGCCATTTCCTTTCCAGAAAAAATTCCTGAATTGTTTCTCTAACTCTTTGATAACTACTATAGGAAATATTATTTGTGAGGCCCAATAACATGTTAATGAAGACAAGACTTAGTTGATCAATTGACATCTACCTGTAAGAGATAAAATTTTGGAGCTCCATCTTCATACTCTACTTTTGATTTTGCTAATAAGAGGCTTAAAATCAGAGAAAGTAGGCTTTAGGGAGGAGATAGGAACTTTCAAATATTTAAAAGGAAGTTGAGTTACCTTGAAGCTAGTAATAACAGAAAGTCTTGAAGCTAAGTAAAAGGACTTGTAGAGATAAAAAGGTTGGACTTATCAGTGTTAATGGTAAGACCGAGAAGTTTTGAAAACATGTTTTATACTTTGGAAATGATGGAAACAAATTTGATATCAACTCTAGAGAAAATGAAAACATCATCTGCAAGACTGAGACTCACTAAGTTGAGCTTTTTGCATTTAATATGAAACTTGAAGCTGGAATTCTTGAAAATGGTCCTTTTGAGGGGTTTTAATCCTCTATTCCCATTATTTGTTTCAATCTTATTCTGCGCCTAATACAACGCCATTTTTTAGTAAAAATTACATCGTATTATGTGCAGAATTACAAAACAACGTCGAATTGGGAGCAAAACAGGGTTGGAACAGGGTTATTGGAACATAAAATATGATCCTCCTTTTGAGCAGTTTAGTTGGTACTTTAAAAACCAAGGCAAACAGTAAGGGGAAATGGGTCCCTTTGTAGCTACAGGAATAGAAGTAGAAGTTTGACCATTATCTGAGAGTTTGTAAGGGAGTGAAGAGACACATTGAGATATCCATTCAATGAAGATACTTGGTATCGGATCCTGAATTTTTTTAAATTGCTTATTATTTGCTTAATTATTTATTTATATTGTTTGTTGGGTTAATTATTTATTTTTTAGAATTGGGCCATAAATTTAGTGGGCCTAAGTAGAAATTAGAATTTTAATGAGCATGTTAGAATTAAATTAGAGTATGGTATTGAGAAGATTAAAGGAGTTAGTAGATGGAATAAATGAAAGGAGGGGTAAAATGGGAAGGACAAGTTAAATGAAGGGTAAACTTGGAAGACCAAGACAAAGAGTGGTCTTCAATAAGAGAGAAAGGAGAGTGTTGGACCCCGTTTCCAGAGCCCAACTATCAAGAATATCAAAAACGTGAACGTATTATCCTATAAGGTTGTTTCCATAGGATCTCTCTAGCTAAAACCAGTTCCTGCAGCGGAATCATAAATTGACTTCTTTAGAACAATTGAAGCTCTATGTCTCTAGTTCATTATGAAACAATTAGCATAACTTTTGATAGAGATGTCAGATTGATACCATTTAAGTACAATTTCGAAGAGAACTTCGATTTATACAACTTCTATGAAGACCCCAAAGAGAGTTTTTTCCATCTAGAGGGTCAAAATTTGCACATTTATAAAACTGTCCTGAGAAGGTCCGTTTAACGGACATAATGTCCCTTCAAATGGACATAAACTAAGCTGGGACATAAACAAACTCGAGAAGGTCCGTTTAATGGACATAATGTCCATTAAGTGGACATTGGCGATGCTGGGGGTCCTCACAGACCCGAGATGGTCTGTTTAACGGACCTAAAGTCCGTCTAACGGATATAGGGGTTACCCAAACCCCTCCAAAGCCTCTCCAAAGCTTC
>JAOTAY010011641.1:0-14930 GCA_025629805.1 Erythroxylum baracoense
TGCCATTCTCGCGGGACACGGATTCGGGTATCACCATCGATATCGGGTTCGGATCCAGCGGGGGTGGGGTGTTACATGAAAGCAACTTTATTTTTCTTTCCTGTAAAACAATTACTACACTTCTTTAAATATTCTTAGTCAACTCCAAATAATACATTCTTTGTCACCAACTAAGTCATCCCCTTCTCGCTTTTATGACCGAGTCTCCTGTGCCAAAATTCAATTGCATCATCTTTCTCTACTAGATTCATAACATCATTGGAGACCTTTGCCTGCATCATATACAACTTTGAGTACTTCTTACCTTTGGCGATTACCAAGGAGCCTTTAATAAGTTTCCATTTGCCATCTTTGAAAGTGCTACAAAAACCTTCATCATCAAGTATGCCAACCTAGATCAGATTTAGGTGAAGATTAGGTACATATCTGGCATTTTTCAGAGGCAATCTCATGTCATTTTCTGTCTCTAAGTAAATGTCACCTTTTCCATTAATTCTAGCCTAACCGTTATTTCCCATTTTAACGACACCAAAATCTCCTCGTGTATATAGTGAGAAGAGTTTTTTATGTAATGTGGCGTGAATAGCGGCACCACTATCACCTATCTAGTTAAACTCACAAGATTCACTATTCACATCTTTAGCATATGAGGCAACATGAAAGTCATCAATGGTGGTAGCCGTCGATGTGTTTTCATCGTCACTGCTATATCTTTCTTGACTTCTTTACCTTTGTTCTTTTCTTCTTTAAACTTTCAACATAACCTTTTGATGTAACCCTTCTTTTTGCAATGATGGCATTCAACTTTCGAATATTTATTTGATGTTCCTCTACTCTTATCTCTAAAATTTGGACCTCTAGATTTGCTCTTCCCCTAGAACCTGTGACGAGAACTTCTGACTATGTTGAAGAGGCTGAACTTTGTGCTCTTCGTCTCATCTCTTCATTTAGAATTCCACTTTTTATATATTTCATGTTAACAACACCATCAACTGCAGAATTGGTGATTGAAATCTTCAAAGTCTCTCAAGACTGAGGCAAGGAGATAAGCATGAAAAGAGCAAGCACTTCATAGTCGAACTTTATTCCCATTCATAATAATTGATCCATGATCCCTTGAAATTCATTGAAGTGATATACCATAGAGGTACCTTCTCAATATTTTATCTGTACTAATTTTTTCAGGTAAAATAATTTATTGTTATTGATTTTTAAGGCATTCAACTCGTTGAGCTTCTTCCACAATATCCATGCCTTAGTTTCGTTGCAGATATAATTATACACATTATTTTCAACAAATTTTTGAATAAAAATACATACCTGCTCATGCTCAAACACCCACTCCTCGTCTGATTTATTTTCAGGTTTTATTGTGGCACTGGTAAATGTTTTTTTATGATGAACAGAAGATCTTTCAACTTGTTCTTCCATATGTGGTAGTTAGAGCCATTTAGGCTAATCATCTTGCTTATTTTTGCCTCCATCTTAGATGAGAAATGCTTTAATATAGAGTCAAACTTGGCTATGATACCACTTGTTGGGAAAAATTACGAATTAAATCTCACAGGTAAAATAAGCAAGGAAATAACACAGAGAAATTTAACGTAGTTCACCCTTTCATTTGGTCTACATCCACGAGCCAAACTCTAAATAAAACTTTCACTAATGAAAATAGCAGGTACAAAGAGTGAAAAAATGTTACAACAAAATATTGGCACTCACACACAAGATTTTTCCCAAATTTACTATCCTTAGGATAATATCCTCACTATTTTTCACTCACCCTTTTAGGAAAACATTTCCTAAAATACCCTAAAATCACTCTCTCACACAAAACTTTAAACACACAAGTCTCTCTAACTCACCACATATACACGTATTAAAGAGCACACACACACGAAAGAGGGAGGGAGGGTCTTTATATAGACCCTCCACTGCCCTTGCCATAGCTTGCAATATGCAAGCTATGGTTGTCCACCACCACAACTTGCATACAAGTTATCCACCGCCACAGCTTGCATGTAACTTGTGGACAACTTACATGCACGTTGTTCACAGTTGCATGTAAGTTGTTCACAACAACTTGCCTCTTTTTTTTAATGCCTAAATCTAGAATGGCAGTATTATGTATGTCGGTACCGCTTTACATAATATATATATTTATATATCTGTAACTTAAATGAGTAGCGTATATTTAGTGACTAACTAAGACCTCTTTTTTTTTATAGATTCAATTAGTATAAATATTTCTTATATTGTTTAATATATAGAAATTAAAAAAATTCAAGTTCTTTTCTCTTTTTATATGATATCAGAATCCTCTGTAAAGAAGATAAATTTGTTAACCTTTCTATTTACTTTATTGAATACATTTCATTCTTCTAGATTAGTCATTTTATGTAGATTAAACTCTTTTGCTATTTAAAATAGTTAGAAAGATATAAATCGTATAGAAATCTTCTCTACATGCGCCCCTTCTTGTATGCCACTAGAAGCATGCTAAAATTATGTATCAGCCTTTCAAAGAAAGAAAACAACTTAAATAACGTTATTTCTTATTACCCACATTGAGTCCTGCCTATACCATGTCAACTAACCACACTAGCAGACAGAAGAACGCCAGGGAAGTATCGAAATCTAGGGTCTGTAAAGAAAGACCTTATATCCCTAGGCTCTAAGAAATGAGTGAGGATCTAGTGTTGAACAAACTTATGCACAAATTTAAGTAACCATACGCACAAATTAAGTCTTTATAAAGGGAAGTTGGGCAGATATCTTTTTGAATTCCTTTAAAGGAATTCTAAGAACAAAGAACCAAAGGAGAAAAATTTACCAGTTACAAAAAATAAGGAATTCAAAACATGGTTTTTATTTACAAGGTAGAAAACAAACTGATTCAATAGGACCCAAATAAACTTAATACACTCTTCTTCAGAAATGAGATTATTAGAAAAAACACATCTATTGATTATTTTGGAGTAAGAAGAGCACTTAAAAATGCTAGTGTAACAACTCACTTCCACGGAGTAGATTCCGAACATCCAGGGGACATTCGAGAATATACCCTATAAAAATGGCATGTTAAAGCAATCTCGTTCACTTATTATGGCATCATACATATAAAAAAATATTCTAAAGATCAACTCGTCATTCCATTTTCAAAACATAGTTACACTGTAGCATTTCACTACATAATCCATATATACAGTATCAAAAACATATAAGAGTTTACTACTCTTTACAACATGTTCTATATGAAATGAGGAACTAAACAAAAGTACTCTATCTAATTCCTTAGTCTGAGCCGACCAAACCTTTGAGCCATTTCTTGATTCCAAAAACGCAGTATTAGACTTCTTCTAGAAAGTCTTAGAAGCTAGGTCTCCTCTCTCATACCTGAAAATCAACATTACAATTTTAATGAGTTTTGTAAACTCAGTGAGTGAATCATTATCGATGTGCTCACTCATATCAAACACAATGACAATTCACAGACAAATCACATAATCAAATATCGAATATCACTTCACAGAATATCATATTTCAACAAATACAATTTGCGTACACTATTTCACATTTATATTTTAGAACAATCCAAAGAATTCATTTCAGTCATTTATATAATACATATCAATTTGTATATGCAATACACATGTGACTCCACTCATTACTTTGTTGTGACTAAGCATCTTTTTAATTGTCCTGTATCTGTTGCAGATACCAGGCTCATTAATAACTGTCCTGTATCCATTGCCTATACTGGGCTCATTAATCACTGAGCCTGTGGCTTTTTATGTGCATTTATGAGCTTTAACTTCTTTTTCACTGGCCACTCCGGTCACAACTCCCTTATCTGATCATGCATATCAATGTGATGCATCAAATCACAAAATATGCCATCAATAACATTTATTTATGACGCACAGTCATTTTCACATATTCATCAGACCAAAGTTTGACATTCAACATTTTTGTTGAGTACACGTTTCTTTCAAATTCACATACAATTAGAAACACTCCCAATACATTCCCAAATATCGAACTCCTCAAACCATAAATGTCCAAAATTATCAATCATATCAAGCACAGTTTGATAACTGAAATTTAAGCAAAAATAAATCAATCTTAGTGAGAAATATCTAGGTTGACTTACAGTAACCTCCATATTAGCTATTGCCTTGATAGATCGACAATGTCTGGATGTTGGCGTTCGTGTTGAGCTCTAAATCATGCAATATACACATTTATACAAATTAATAGGTTTCTCAATCATATTAATATCCAATTGTACACATATATATATGTGTCATGTACAATGCATGCTTAATTGACTATTCCCGGGTATGTATTCTTAATCACAAATCATGATCATTCAAATATTATCATTTGTATATGTCTAGCTTACATTTCGGTTTACACCTCGAAGAAACTTGAGTATTCTAATTTCATCAATTATGCATTCACTAATCCTTTTATAGCATTATACAATCACAAAAAATCCCAATTCTCATTCATTCATACCTAATACACCTTACTCATATCCTTTAGATCACAATTGCATTCCTACGAACACTTTCATTCTTATAACACTCATAAATTTCCGAATTTTATATACATTATATCATCAATCCATTTTTAAGTTATAATCATCAATCATCAACCTAAACATATCAAATACTTTATTAACTAATCAAGCATCAAACTAGGTTCATTTCAAGCCTCATTCAAGTCTAAGTGCACCATTTGAAAGTACCTTATCCTTAGTTGTTTCAAACATCACACAAAAGAGAAGAACTTATGTCTAAGGCCTTTCCCATGATCGTGGAGGCCTTCCCACGATCGTGGGTTATGCCATCAAAATTTCCAGCTAATTTCTTCTTTAATTTTTCCAGATTTTTAACCTTTACATACTATATCCAAGACATCTTATAATCATTGCTACTTCATTTCCTTATCAAAATCATCTCCATTTCAACTCAAAAACATCCATAAAACAACTCATAAACTATTGTTTATCATTTATACAAAAACAACACATGAAATGTATCCATACATTCATCAACGTCCAACACACTTCAACACCATTATCACCATCAATCTATCCCCAAACTATCATCATAAACATTCATTTAATCAAGCCATGAAGAACAAGATCTTACTTACTTGTTTAACTCCAAAGCCTCTTCAAATCATCAAATAACCCTATCTTTCTATGCTTACACGATCATCATCTTTCAAGTTAGAAAAGGTTAAGTTTTTCATCAACTAAATGTAGGCAATCAGATTTTTGGAGTGGCAAGGTGTTGGCTTTTAGCAAAAACTCAACGTGGTGAGGGTGAGAGTGAGTGTCATGAATGGAGAAACAAAGAAGAAGAAAATAAGAGCATGTAGCAAAATGAAAGACAAAGATAAAGATTTAATATGTGAGTTTCGTATAGGTTAATTCCATGGTGGGTGTCATGACAAGTGTCATGACACTTACCACATTAATAACTATGCTACTTGTATATTTACTTATACTACTATATGTCTCTTAATAATCAGTCCATTTGTCTCTTAATCTCCAAGCCAATTGTTATTAAATCTCTAAGTCATTTGTCAATAAATCCTAATTCCATATGTCACTTATTTCTACTACCATGTGTTAATTATTTCTACTGTTATTTGTCAATTTATCTTACCACTTGACATTTTTCCTAGTCCAAAAATACACATAAATTTATAAATCTCCCAATTGTAACAAATAATTCCTATTTAACAATTATAATTCACCAAATCAAAAATTCAAGACATAAAGATCCACAATTCACATTTAACATCATAACCTTTTTAAATCTTTTATACCCTAGAATATGTCAATTGAGTGCATATACAGTCTTTGCAATGTGTACAAAAATCATAATTTATGTGTGTACGCGAATAATATGCATGTGAATGCAATGCACCTCATAATTTCTCAATACTATTTTTCATGTATCATGGTCTAGGATCCTACTTCTTAACCCTCAGTATGGAAAACGGGTTATTACAGTTAGGGTCTAAACTAGAAGCTTCCTTAAGTAAATAAGTGAAGTCCTCCCTAACTATAGGTAGCTCGATAAAAAAAAACATTCGTAAGTGAATGTGCACCCAGAAGGATAGACAGAGGAATTATACGAGGGAATCTAAAATTTTAGGACAATGAATATGAGACTAGGTTGATATTCTAGTGGGTTTTTAGAAAGAGATATTAATTGAAGAAGTCACATTCGTTTCCAAGTGGAATGGTAGGAAGGCTAAAACCTACCTATACATTTAAACTTTGGTCCATATTTTTTAGCCATGTCGTCAAGGATTCTAGGACCTAAAATAGAGGGAATTCTAGAGGAAATTTTGATTCTCTCACCTCTCCTAAATAGAGAAGAGATTGATGAGAAGATTGATTGGATAAAAGGGATTCCAATAGTTGAAGTTAAACCATGTTCGTGGTCAAAATGGGGAAACACTCCTACCACACTGAAAGAAGAAAATTTTTATGTGTGAATTAAAAGTAAGAACTCAAGAAGGGTATTTAAATTTTAAGAAATTTGTTACCTTATTTTGACGAAGAATGGTAAAGTTTATCTGGAATAGAGACCACTTTAAGTTTTATAGCCTGCATAAAAAGTAAAGTTACGAAAAATGAAGGAACATTTAAATAGAGTATAAAATCTAGAATGTATATATGTAGCATTCAATTTAGTGGAGCCAGTAGAGTAGGAGAAGGATGCATAAAAAGTAGAAGCCATTGTTTAAAAACAGTTTTTAAAATTTTGAGAGAATTCATGAGAAAAATAAGGAGAAAACATTAGAAAAGATGAATACTATTTGAAGTTTGAGGTAAAGAATGGAGTAGAGTGAGAGGAATTTATAGTAAAATTGTAAGGCCCCAAATTGTACCATAACTGAAATGTTACATATGTATGAAAGCATATGTACTAGAAATTGTGATATGATTGTAAATGGCATATGTCTTGAATTTTGGTTAATGGATCATACTTAGTGAGTTAGGATTAATTAATACCATTAGAGAATTGAGCTATTAAAATGGACATTTGAAATAGGAAAATTGTCAAGTGGCAAGACAAGTTGGTACATGAAAATTAGTATGACTAAGCCAATACTTTGAATGACATTTGCACCATTGGTTGATTGACAAATGGACCAATGATTATACAAAAAGTGGATCAATTTTGGAGTGACATGTGGATTGATTTTGTAGGTGACTAACGGTAGCATCTTAAGGTGTCGAATGGCAGTATAATCAAGTGTTACATGGCATGACATGTTAGTTGACACATGCTTAACGAGTTTGATACCACCTAGCATCCAAAAGTGGCAAGTTTTCAGCTGGAAATTTCTTCACTCTTTTCGTTTTGCTCCTCTCCATCGAAACCACTCACTCGTTCTCAACCTCTTGAATTTTGCTTAATTTTGGATCATCTGCACTTGGATCTTTGTAAGTTACTGCATCAAGAATTAGGACCTATTATTTTCGGTGCTATTGTCTTGTTAGTGCTAAAATTTACACCTTGATCTTAGGTGTGCATAGGTGGCTTGGAAATGCTGAAAAAATAATTCTGGTTTGACAAATGCAATGCTATTTTGGTTTTTGCTAGATTAGCTAGTTCTTTGGAGTTAAAATTGAAAGATAAGAAGGTAAAGGAACGGTAAACTTGATTTCATGTTATAATATGAAATGTTTGATACATGAATTGATTAGAATAAGTGTTAAGATGATGAGAAATGAATGTTCAAAAAATGATTCTTATATGATAATTTCTGGTTTGGTTTTGATGTGTGGAACATATTAATTTGTAAGTTACTTGATGACTAATTTTTGAATTGGTTCTAGGCATGAAATTGATGTGGAATTGAGGCTCGAATAAGGTGGAATTGATGAACAATGGTGAAGGGGTGTTGAAGGTGTAAGACGTGAGTGTTTTTGGTAATGGTTCCACTGAATAGGCCTCGGTATTTTGGCCATAAATTGAACTATAGATATCCAAATGGGGTTATTTTAATTTTAGATTAAAGTAAATACATATTTCTACAATTTTAATAAATGAATATAATTTTATTTATCTTTAAGGTTTTGAAATTTGACTTGAAGTTAAGTTTTAGATACTATCACTGTTTGAGAACATCATGTAGTATTTTGGGTATAACTCTAGGATTAATGAACCAAATTGTCTTAACTGTAGTTCATTAGAAACTTAAACATAGAGTAACATTTGTTTAGAATAACATATTGCCTAGAAACCTCAGTTTCTATGTCAAAATGGCCATACAAAACTGACCCGAAACCTGTATTAAGAAAATCTAGAAAAAAAATGCTAAACTTGGTTTTGTGCAATTGTTGACATATATAAGGTTAGAACTTTTAATAATTGTTTAATTAAACTTAATTGAGATTAAAAATGAACCTAGAAGCTGTTAGATTAATGGAGTAAGAGGTAATTAAGTTATGGTTTATTAATGGAGGTAATTACTCAAAGAATGTGAAGTTAATTAATAATGTGTCTAATGTTGAAAAGAATGATGTGTTTAAAGATGAATGTGTTATTATGAATACCAATTTGTTTCAAAAGGTTTATGTTATGTGAATTGAATATGATTGTTTACAAATTGGAACTTTGTGTCATGATATGGAATATGTAAATACACAATGCCTTTAATGGTACATTATTGCAAATGTTTATGTTTATAAGGTATGATTAGTTAGATGTGCATATATATATGTTCAATTTGAGGAAAGTGGAATAAGGACATAACATCTTTTGCTTTTGATTCTGAAATCTGAAATGGATTGTTTTAAAACTGTCAAGTCCTAGTCATGGGTAAATAGGAATGCCTAGAAGGGTCTGCATCTGCTCCTGTGACACTAAGGTGTTGACACTTTGGTATCTCCTGATATAGACACTTCAGTGTCTGAGACTTAAGTCTCTCTTAATATTGACAATTCAGTGTCTCCTGATAAGGACACTTCGGTATTGAGACATAAGTCTCTCCTGTTCTATGATACTAATAAGAATCTCATATTCTAGTCCTGTTGCCCACTTCTATAAAAAGGATTAGCAGGTTAACTTGTTTTGTGTTCTGATATGCTCAATTCTGATATAAGTTAAGTTCAGTTCTGATATAGCTAAATGTTGTTATGATATAAACAAGATTTATTTAGATACTTTAAGGTTCTGTTTTGTGATTCTAAAATTTTGTTCGGATATGTGTAAGTTTGAAGTAAGTATATTTTATATTCTATTCTGATATGTTGTATTCTATTATGATGCAAATGATAGTGAAATGTTCAATAATTTGAACAATTGAAGGTTATCTGAGATTTGATATGATTCATTGCATGTGAATGCCAGCTATTGTTATAAACAATCATCGGATTATATGTGTTTAGTTATTCCCCACTAAGCTATATGCTTAGCACAGTGGTTTTGCCTCCGTGTAGATTCTGATAAGAAGACTTGCGACTGGGACAAAAACAACCGCAATGGAAGAAGATTGTGTTTTGTTCCGAAAATGTTCAGTTTTTTTTCAATGTAATAGGACATATTGTATTTTTTGTTTTGTTTAATGGTTTGTAATAACCTTAATATAGTTTGGATTTGGATTTAAGGCTTGTATGTAATACGTACCATGTGTATATTATGTTCTGAATATGACCTTACCATGGATGAATGAAATGTATGTTCCTTGAGTTTCTAGAAATGCTTTAGTATGTATTGGATTATTTTGGTTCTGTTTTGTGTAGCATCTGCATATCCTCCCAGGGGGTATATAGGTCTTTAAAAAATTGGCAAAACCTAGGGGAGTAGCAGAAATTTGAAATTTAAATGAAGCTGATCTTTTAGCTTCAGTCACAGATGGGGAACACAGGAGAATCTTGATATAGTCTTTGTGCCTAACGTACCCTTTTAATTAAGGATTCTTTCTAATTAAGCTCTATAAGAAGATCTTCTTGATGACATTTCTAATCTTTCTCTTTTAACTAGATTCTTATTTGTTTATGAACTTCCCAAACCAATGGTTTATATATAAGAATTTGACTAATGATCTTGTACGTATTTTACAGAAGCTAAGAGGTCTTTAATAACATATATTTGGATTATTCAACCAAATATATGTAGAAGGTCCTAGAAGACATTTAGCCAAAAAGTTCATAGGCTTGTAAGATGGTAAAAGCCTAAAATATGGGGAGACACAGTGAATATTCAAAGGGTAGGTAACATATACAATAAAGAGACATAGAAATTAGGAATTTACAAGAAAAATAATTGAAGCCAAAGTTGAGAGAGCAACATGTGCAAAGCAACTAGCTAGAACACGAGAAGTGGGAAAAATTGCTTCAGACAGTTAAAGTTAAGAGGATTATTTAAATTCATCAACATTGCAACACAAGGGGCACCTCTAGACAACCTCTAGGCATACAGTCAGATGCTCAGAGTACACATAAAAAGATAATAAGATTATTCCAACAAAAACACTTGTGTTATTGTTCTCGTCTTCTCTGTATTATGTACTCATCTTTGTTTCAAATTTGCTTTATGGCTTATGCTTTTCTTTTTCCTAAATCAAATTGCTTAAAAGTAAAATTCAATTAAAATTAGGATGATTATATGCTATTGGGAGTTAAAAATCTTAATTTAGTCTTTATGTTCAGTAATAAAGTATCAAGTAATAAATAAAAAACTACTACAAATTGAAAAATCCCCAATTTTTAAACCTTAACTCGCCCAAATTGCAATTTGATTCAGTTTGAATGCAATATCATAATAGTTAAACGCAAAAAATTGTTTAGAAGAATGAAAATAAGGGAAATTAGTCACTAAATGAAAAAATTCATAATTTTGAAGAATTCCCAATATAGAGAAATTAAGGTTTCCTTAATAGAAATTGGATAAATTGAAGCCTAAAATTGATGATGTTTAGTTTTAGAGATGTAGGGAAGTCCAATCTAATGTCTAAGGCGCCTAACACTTTGCTAAAGGAGGAGAGTTGTTGAAGATAAGCTAGACACTATTAGCAAGATGCTTCAAGAAGACGAAAAAACAAGATCAATAGTTGGAGCATTTAGAGTACTAAGATAAAAAGGGAAAAATAAGGATCTTAAGGGATGGAAATAAACTAGTTTAGTGACAAAAGAGGATTTGTAGAGAAGAGAGAGGTGTTTTTGGTGAAAAAAGATGAGCGAGAGGCTTTCAAATTTTTAAAAAACTTAATTATATCAATTAATTACTCTATTACATTGGTTAACCAATGTATTGTATTAGTCAACCAATACAATCAAACTAATGAATAACGTACTCACAATACAGATTTTGTTTGAAAATTAACAATATTGGTTGTCCACTAAACAACATTGTCTGACCAATATGATATAGTGGTCGACCACTAGATCGACCAATGGTCTTATAAACTTATAGTACATTTTGAATTAAGAAATCCTACAAATACTGCTTAAACTCTAATATATATTAGTCAACTAGTGTGATCTAAAATCACATGATATTTTATCCATATAGCTTTTAAAGAAATATTAATAAAACTTAAATACATTATAATTCATGGAAATATCAACAAAAGGTAAATATAAACATTGAAAGATATCCCAATCAAATAAAATGTCCATCAATTATGTGTAATTATCTTATAATTGTGCAAAAGCTATCCTCACGCATAGATTTAGTGAAAGTATTAACCAATTGATGTAGTTTATCAATAAATTCTAACTCAATATTCCCATTTTTGCATATGATCTCAAATAATATTAATTTCCATATGCTAGTTTCTATAGTGTTGAATGGGATTCTTTGTGAGGAAAATGACGCTAATATTATCATACCTAATTGGTATCCTTTTAAGGCCCATGTCACAGTCTTTAAGTTAATGTCTAAGCCACAAAATTTGTGTAAAACAACTATCGATTACTACATATTTAAATTCTACAATTAATAAGGAAACTGACTCTTGTTTTAACTAAACCATAAAATCAATGCTTTTCTTATAATTGATAAGTAGTAAACGTGCTCTTTTTTTATCCAAAAGAATATAGGTATAATGTGCATCCATATAACTAATTAAGTCAGAGAATATATGCTTACAATACCAAATTCCTAAAGAAATGGTAGCATATAAATATCTAAATATATGCTTAACAGTTAAAAGATGAGATTTCCTATGACTTGACTTAAAGCTAGCATAAAAACATACACGAAACATAATATTAGACCTACTTATATTAATGTAAAATAGACTACCAATCATACCTCGGTAAAGCTTTGCATCAATCAACTTACTTTTTTTTTATCCTTATTCAACTTAGTTGTGAAATTTTTAAATGTTCCTAATTGATTAGCTTAATCTATTACAAGGCGTTTGATTAGTTCTTTGCTTTACTTAGCTTGATTGATGAATATGCTCTCTTTCATTTGCTTGATTTGGAGTTTAAGAAAGAAGTTGAGCTCTCCCATCTTGCTTATCTCAAATATTCTACTCATATTTGGAAAAATTCTCATACAAGCCTTCATTAGCTACATGAAAAATAATATCATCAACGTAAATTTGAACAATTAGATGTCATGTTTATGCTTTTTAATAAAAAAAGAGTTGTTTGATGCTAAGCTTTTAGAACTTGTTTTAGACTATATAAAATTTTAGAACGTTTATATACATGGTTAGTTGCATATTGAAATTCAAAACTAGGAAATAGAAGCTTCTGCTTGAATAAAACCATTTAAAATGAACTTTTAACATCCATTTGAAATAATTTAAAGTTCATATAATATGGAAATGCAAATGATAATCTAATAGCTTCTAATCTAGATATAGATGAAAATTTTTCCCAAAAAATCTATACCATCATCTTATTTATACCTTTTAGCTACCAATTTAGCTTTGTTTTCGATAATGGTCATCTAATTTACTTATAAATACCCACTTTGTATCTTTAATTTGGTGTCCTTTAGGTCTGGGTATTAAAGTCCAAACCTTACTTCTCTTAAATTAATTCAGCTCTTCATTCATAGTAAGAACTTAACTTTCATCACAACAGACTTCTTTTATAGTCTAAGGCTCAATTTAAGAAACAAAAGTCAGATGAGATCAACAACAAAAATTACAACAACACTAAGTATCAATCCTACTGATATAGGGGTCTGGGGAGGTTTAATAATACAAAACCTAACCCCTAACTAGTATAGAGGCTGTTTCCAAATGACCTATATGAAAAGAAAGAAAAAGAGAGAGAGAGAGAAAGAGAAAAAATAATACGATAAGATAAGTCTGTAAAATATAATTTAGTGATTACCCTTTATTTAAAATCATTTACAACTTGATTTGAAAGATGATTCTTCTCGAATTTCTAGTCTCTTAGAAGCTCTTTTTCCTTTTTTCTTTATCACTTGGTTCAACAATATTTTCACTTAGCTCATATGAGGTATCTTGGTGATCAATCTTTTTTTATGGGCTAATATCTCCAAATCCTTAGAAAAACCTACATCATCATCTTTAAGACTCTTTTTTGATATAATAGGGTGTTAGATTTATCAAAAATAGTATGACTAGACTTTTCAGTAATAAGACTCCTCCTGGTAAACACTAGATACACTTTTCCAGTTAAGGAATAAGTAAGGAAAATTCCATCATATGCTTCAGAATCAAACTTTCCTAAGTTATCTTTAGTATTCAAAGTATAACACTTACAACCAAAAACTTTGAAATAACTAGTATTTGACTTCTTACTATGGCAAAGCTCATAAGGTGCTTTATCTAGATTTGGTCTTATATAGACTACCAAAAATGTGACATGCAGTTGTTATAACTTCCATTCAAAAATACTTTGGAACATCGTGTTAATTTACCTTGATCCTAGCCATGACTTCCAATGTGCTACTTTCATTCTCTTAATAACTCCATTTTGTTGAAGGGTCTTTGAAGTAGAAAAATTATAAAAGATATCATTATTTCCATTAAAGGCTTCAAGCCTTTCATTCTCAAACTTTTTACCATAATTACTCTTAATTAATGGAATAGAGAGTTCCTTTTCTTTTTAAACTCTATTTATAAATTTGAAAAATGCCCCAAGGCATTCATCTTTGTTAGTTAATTACAAAACTCATGTAAAATCATCTAGTATGACAAAAGCATAAACTCTACCACCTACATTAGTAACTTTACTTGAGCAAAATAAATTTCATATGAAGTAATTGCAAAAGTTTACTAAAAGTTACCAAAATTTTGCTCTTGAGTGATCTCTTAGATTATTTCCCATTTTACAAGCTCTACAAACTTGTCTTTCTTAAATTTGACCCTTAGAAGTCTATAATAAGTTGCTTAGATGAGGTCCATGCTTGCATGTCTAAGCCTACTATATCAAATCCATGCTGTTAAGTCAAGAGGACTTTACGATGATTAATTTTGATGACAATTAAATAATAATAATGTTAGAAACAAATGAACATTTTTGACAAGTATGTTAAATGTGCAGACAAAATCAAAACACAAACGCAGACGCAGACGCAGACGCAGACGCAGACGCAGACGTAAAATCAAAACACAGACACAGACGTAGACGCAGATGCAAAATCAAAATGTAGACACAGACGCAAAGTCAAAACATAGACGCAGACGCAGACGCAAAATTAAAACACAGACGCAGACGCAGACGCGAAGTCAAAATAAAGACGCAGACGCAAAGATAATATAAACGTAGTCGCAGATGCAAAATCAAAACACAGACACAGACGTAGATGTAGACGTCAAAATCAAAACACAGACGCAGACGCGAAGTTAAAACACAAACACAGACTCAAAGATAATACAGACGCAAAGAAGACATAGACGATACCATGAAGATACATTAGCACGTCAGAACAGTTATTTAGTTAGAGTTAGTTACAGAA
>JAOTAY010011662.1:0-14930 GCA_025629805.1 Erythroxylum baracoense
TGAAATAAAGACTAATTATAGTGACAAAAACCCATCTAAATGATATGAAAAATATATATGAATAAATGAGTTTGTCAGTTATACGCAAAACACTATAGGTTGTTCGAAAACAGGGATAATAGTCATATCTCAACTTCAAGCCAGAATTTAAAAATCTTAAAGACACAATAAAATTTTAGTTCCTTCATAAAAGTTTTAGATCTATGTCTCCATTTTAACCTCCAATTTAGAGGTCTATAGGCCAAGATACGACCAAATTACAAAAGTCTATTTAGTAAAACCTATCTATTTAGAGAGGTACACATCTCAAATCAACTAACTTTGGTCTTATCACGCAAGAGCAACACAAAAATACATTCAATTTAACCAAAAACATTCCATTTACTTATGAAATACTTCTTTTATCAATTCTCCTCACATCACATTCATAAATCCAAGGAAACATATCAAAAATTTCTATACATATTTCACGTCTAAATATGTATGTCCATGTCGAAGGGAACAAATTATCCATTTACCCTTGTCTTTTACATTAAGTACCATTATATCTCTTACTATAATTAGATGTACTTAATTAATTATGTTCACTTAATACTCCCTAGACATGCTATAATACTTTCAGGGTATATGTTGGGGCCCTACATAGAATTCGTGTATATAGGCATCGATAGTGTTGTTTGTTTTAGCTTAAAAATGGAAGCCTCGTAATTTTGATAAGACGAAGGGCCAAATCTTGTCGTTAAATGACAAACAAAATTTTCCAGGAGGATAGTTTTCAGTGTTATACATCTAGTGTAACCATAATAGAGCATCACTTGAAAAATAAAAGGAAGTAATATAAAGCTTTTAATCATGGGGTACCCTATGGCATTCAAAGAATTGCTTAAGTTGAAAAAACCATTTGTAGACGCTTTTACTAGAAAAAAGGGGAACATTTAGTTTGGGAAGTCTGGAAGGTGTGGATGGAATGGGCAAGGGAGTTAGAGCAAGAGAGGGAGAGGGTTATTAAGGGTGAGGGATATTGAGGGTACTAGAGTAATAGTGGTGAAGGCCTCATGGTAAGGCTAGAAGTGGATGAAAAAAATGGATTGGTAGGAGATCCGGAAATGATTGTGGGCAAAATGGGCAATGAAGAGGTGGAATGAGAGGCATGGATGAAAGGGGTTATAGATGGAGAGGAAATAGTGGAGGGCATTGAAAATGTAGATGGGATAAGGTTGGGAATCGGTGACTAAGTGAAGTAGAAATTGGAGAAAGAGAAGAGGGAATTGTGGGTGGTGGGGTCAGACAGTTGTTTGTCCCATTTGGTGATTTTGAGAATAATGTCATCTAGTGGTTGGCAGTGGGAAGCTAGTGTGGATTAGAGACTATCAAAAGCAAGGGATGTTTGTTTGATGGTGTCAATATTAGATTAGAGAGACTCAGCTTGTTTGTTCTTTTAGTAAGAGGAGAGACTACTCTATGAATTTGGCTCGAGTTTGCATGCCTTCTGTCATTGGCTCTTAGTAAAAGCACCAATAATGTTGCGCTTGCTAGCAACTAACTCAGGAGAAAAGAAAAAGAGGGAAGGAAGGAACACAAGACGAGTAACAAACATTGTTACGAGATTAAAATATTATAATTAATAATTAATGAA
This sequence comes from Erythroxylum baracoense, assembly GCA_025629805.1. NCBI lineage: Eukaryota > Viridiplantae > Streptophyta > Magnoliopsida > Malpighiales > Erythroxylaceae > Erythroxylum > Erythroxylum baracoense. The sequence continues at coordinate 1,637 of JAOTAY010011662.1, forward strand.
TGAATTATATTTTAATTAGTTATATTGTAATTAATTAATTAACTAAAATATAAATAATTACAATATAATTAATTAAAATATAATTATTAATTAATTACATTATAATTAATTAAATTAAAATTAATTAATTAAAATATAACTAATTAAAATATAATTATTCATTAATTAAAATATTATAATTAATTAATTAATTATAATATAATTAATTAATTAAATAAAATATTATTAATTAACTAGTTACAATATACTTAATTAAAATTAATTACAATATATTGATTAATTAATATATTGTAACTAATTAATTAATTAAATTAGTTAAAATATGATAAGTTTTAATTTTTCAATATTTTTTTATAAACTAACCACTATTAAAAGTAACGATAACTTTCCTCTTAATCAACTGTCATAATTATACTGATAATATCTATTCACATTCTTCACTATATTCATTCTTGTATTTATTATTATTCTCTTATACGAACCAACCGCCCCTAAAATTTTAAAACAACACCCACCTCCCCACCGACGTCTGTTTTGCCTCTCTCTCTAGATGTTACTCTCTCTCTCTTCTCTGTCACCAATCCCAACCGCCCAGCGTCCCACTCTCAGCCCAGCGCCAACATCGTCTCTCCCACCGACCACCACTGCCCACCTCTGGTCGACGGTCGCTCTCGTAATTGTAAACTGAACCTTTAAAAAATAGACGTAGAAAAACGGACCTCATTTTTATATAATCTATATGCATTCGTTGGTCGAGTCTTTGGCCCACTCATCATTTCTAAAAAGAGAATCGCTTATGGCCGCCGATTTTGACAAAACTACTCGATAAGCAGTGACAGTATATTATGTGTAAAGGTGCGTAGGAGAGAAGCCTTTGAAGTTTGAAGAACAATATAGAACATGCAAATCTATGAGATAATATTGTTAAGTCTTTAGTGGGATTAAGTAGATTGTAAAGTTTGGGGGGCTAGCTATTGTCTATAACCTGCACATTCACTTCCATGGAATTTGAAGTCAATCTACCTAAACATCGAATTATAACCGACGTCTGTATGTACTTGGAAAACTTAATATCTATAAATGTTGAACAATGGCTTTGAGTTTTGAATTGGAAAAATCTTAGACTGGGAAGCGTATAACAAGATAGGAGAGTTGAACATATTCTAAAATAATCGACCTAGGCTGCTGCTATTACAAGAACATTGTTAAATTCATGCAATCGTTATGTTTTTCCTTTTATAAACATTTTATGGACTAAGGTTGCTGATAAACACAGGTGTCTTCTTGTCCAATTATTTGGAACTCTTAATAATTTTAAGATAAATGAATATATTTTTTTCATGATTTTGATTCGTAAGATAATGAAGAAGTCATCCTAGTCATGTGGCAATGATAATAACAAGATCTTATTAAGGTGGAAGAGAGCAACGTTAGACAATGAAGGGAGCATATTTATTATTTATTATTTGATATAATTATTATTTATTATATGATAAATTTGTAATATTTAAAATATTTTGAATTGTTCTTAATTATATATTTGTATGATGATTAAATGATCTTTTTTATATTATTATAGTTATTTTAAATTTCTATTACTATAATTTTTAGAAATAGAATTGATGCAAAATTATAAATTATACAATAAAATATATTGAAAGACTATTTTGTAATTTTAAAAAATTTAGGGATTATTTTATAAATTAAAAAAATTATCCAAAACAGTACCTACAATACGTTTTTATAACATTGATAACAAACTCTGTTCTTTCTCTTTTGCTGTTCCCATGTGTAGTTGGGTTTTACAGCAAAATTCGGTTACAATTCCTCCCAGATAGCTCATTGATATGGGTCCTGTGAGATATGCGAAGCTTGATGGGCTGAATTGTGTTGCCTGATTCTACATCAATAAATCAGTGACTGCCACGGCCACCACTTTTGCTTCTCTGTGGAGGATCATGTCCTCGGTTTGCCACTGGCAAATTGTTTCAATAGCCTTTCTTGGATGTCCATTGCCATGTTGCTTTCCGTACGTGGAAATTATGAGTTGGCTAATATACAAGAGAAACAAATAGCGTGCTTAATTATTCTTCAAGAAAAAAGAAAATAATAATTTATATACATTGTTGTTACCATATTCTTAATTCTCCAAATTGCAAATTATTCTAACTTTAACTTTTATTTTTTTGGTATTTTAGAAGTACCATGCCGCTTATATTACATGTGCATTATTAACATTACCAGTACCTATGGGTATGCAATGGCACTTCTATTGGAAATTTCTTTATATTTGATTCCATATATAAATACCATAAGCAATTTTAAGTATTTAAAATAAAACTATATAATGATTACAGTATAATCCCGAAGTTCTTTTTTATACAAAAACAAGAATTTCTTTTTAAAATAATTTATGTATCTATTATTTGCCTTCAAATTTATTACTTCCACTTTTATAAATTAATTATATAACATTTTAAATAAATGTCATTTATATAATTTTATTATATTACTGAAGTGAATATAGATAGTTATACAATTTAAGAAAGTAAGAACAATTTACATATTGAGATATAATTGTTTATGCAAGATAATTGAAATCTTAACTAATTTTTTATTATCTTGCATAAATGCTTATGTTACATTATTTAAGTTTTCATTTTACTTAATTAATTTTTAATTTATCACAAATTTTCTTGCCACCTTTTGATTCTTTTGGTGCACGATAGCGTCGACAAGCAATTGTGCACTGCAACAAGGACCAAGAAGAAATATATTGCGGAGAAAAGAGGCGTAAAAACGTGCAAGCTCGAGAAAAGAGGAGTTTTTCAAACTCTACATCAGCTTCGCAAGATTTAGGGTGCAGTTGATAACCTGGGAAGGAGAAAGTAAATTCTCAGTGACAGGCATTTCTAATGGAGATCGATTGCCAAATCCAATCGTCGAATAGAAGACATTCTACAAGGTTTAATTGTGTAGGATAAAATTATTGATTGCATGTAAAAGCTTTAAACAAGTCCTAGCTCGTCATAGGTTAATGAAATCTCAGCGAATAAAAGTAAGAAAAATACATCAACAGGAAGATACTTATGAAACTCATTGGCAACAGATTAAATCAAGGGACAAAAAGGTAAGAAGTTTACTTTTGATCAGTATGTTCAAGGTGAAAGCAGTTCAAGTAGCCCAAAAGGAAAATAAATAGTGTTTCTCGATAATCAACCAATAACTGTCCCAACGGATGACTATAGATAACCAAGGATATATAACATAAGAGGGCGAAATAAGCCTAATAAGAAAAGGGAGACTATGATCATTTGCAAAATGTATACAATTATCTTTTGGGTATTCATGAAACTAACGTGCAACAACAGTAATATGTAAATTACTATAAGAAGATGTTCCCTTCTTAGGGAACCTATATAAGCTTATATGTAAATATAAAAACGAGGATTTGGTTAACTTGGAGGAAGGATATGATTCAGGTTGGTATAAACCACTCATCACCTCAGTTTATGTAATGTGACATTATCTTTTTAACAAAAAACTAGTAGTTTATACTAACTGTGTGTATGCTACCAATTGTGTTGATAGTAGGCTCTCTCTAGGTTAATAACGTATAGACATCATAACTTCTCAAAATAAAGCATGGCTAACTTTAGGTTACTTTAACTATATGATATATGATGGTGGAAGAATATGGGAAATCTGATGACCCAAGAAAAAGTTACAAACTTTAAAGAATTTATAACTCAGAGTGAACAAGTGAAAATACAGTGGAAGGTTGCAAGTTCAATTAGAACAACTAATAAAGTGAGGGGCACAACATGTTTTGAAAATTGATAGAGCTTTAATGGACACCTAATGGATTGATGAGTGTAATAGTACTTATAACTTTTTTACCCGAGGGCATCTTATATCATTATCCTATTATATTAAAAACAGAATCTCTAAGATACAAAATAAGAGGCCATTCAAGCATTTTAATCTATGGGATGAATCTTTAGAATTCTAGGATATTATGAAAAGAGTTTGGAACCAAAAAACTTTACGGTGCTATATATACCAAGTAGTCTATAAATTGAAGACACTAAAAAAAGAGTTGAAGCATTTAAACAGAGAACAAATTCCTAATATTGTGAATCAAGCACAACAGGTTAGAGAAACTCTACATTTAGCATAAGAAGAGTTAATGTAAGACTCATTGAATGGAAGATTATAAGAGAATGAACAACAAGATAAGTCATTAAAAATAAAAAATAGAAATTGCAGTTGATAAATTGTTCATAAAGATTTCAAGATTTCAGTAGAAAACCGAGATTTTCTTAGTTTAAAGGCAAAATGGTTAATTTTAACTCTAAGTTTTACACAAATCGACAAGTTTAACCCTAATATTGTAGATAGTACATGTAATGATAGGAAATCAGGAAGGGATTTGACATTAATTACAGCAGAATAATTATGAAACTTTTTTGTGTTTTGATTTTTTAAAACCAAGATCTTTTAATTTTACAAAATGATTAACACATAAATCAAAGTATGAATCTTATTTCGTATCTTATTCTAAAACTTAAACCTTATTTTGTCGTAGCCTTCGAATTGTTTCCGAAACCCATCCATCTCAACTATTGTAACTGCATAAGTGGACAACTTCTAATGATATCTACAGAATAGGTTGAGAGAACTCTGTAACTATTATAGAGAAAGTTAAGCAAGAAGTGCTAGCTCCATTAGAGCCTAAGCTTATTTATTAATAGGTTTTGGACATTTTAGTGATTTACCAACTTGATTAAAATTACTGTGCTCTCTATAACTAATTCTATATGTGAGACTCATTAGGTTCCCAAATATGTTGGGCAATGATTATAACTTATAATTATAATTCATAATTAGAATTAGATATATTAAAACTGCTTTTATTTTATCTTTAATTCTCTAATTGTATAATTTATAATCATAGATCAAGATTGACATCTAGCAACTCATCTTGACCACCTAGGAATGTCAAAGTTGTTTTGACTAACCTTTCTATGCATGATTTTTTAATATAATTCAATCATTTCATCATACAATGTTCCAATTAAACTGAGCGTGGAATTAACGTCTACTTTTTTTTAGTCCAATCATATTAGTTCTCGCAATTAACTATCGATTCAATTAATGACATCTATAAACTATTTACAAAGTGCCATTCTGCTTTGACTAAGGATTTCCCAAATCAATACTAACCGAGAATAATAGAATATTCTCCATAATTAATTTAGCGTGATGAATCCTATCTTGATCACATAATTACCTCCGTATAGTTCATGCTAAATCCAATGACTACCGATTGAATAACTCATACTTAAATAGGTCATAAGTAGTATCCAAGCACAACAATTACTAAACAAGATAACTTTGGAGACCTCAAGTCAAAGGATCATTTATATAATCATCATAATGAGAATTCTATAGACGTACAAGTAATTTTCCAAATGGATTTCTCATATCGAGTTATACAGGAACAATTTAGGGATAATTCATAAATGCAATATGAATCTCATAATTATAATCTCGTTATAATTTCATTTGTAATATATAATTATCCCATGAACTTTATCATATACATCTAAACATGTACAAGATAACAAATGCTTTTAAATATTTTTTCACTAAACTACAACTAAGGCGATTAGCTGTAGGGCATAAACCATCAATCTCTCACTTGTATTAAGCTAATCATTGAAGTATCTCATACTATATCACCATGTGATGATTATTCTACTATTGGGACAGTTGTTTAATGAGAGAATTCTCCAAGATTCTCTATAGTGAGCAATTGCTTAAATCTTACAACTTTCATCTTAATTTTTGTTATAATTATGAAAAATTGCCTAAATACATCCTTGGATCTTTAAAGAGACTTTAGCTCCTTTGACACGCCCAATGGCTTCTCTTAAACTATGCAAAGAGCAATACAAAATTCACTAAAGAACTTATTGATCCAAATAATCATTTCCATTAAATGAAAAAATGTATTATGGCTTAATTAGTAACAATTGCTACATTGAAACCTTTCCAATCTTGAATGATATTATTCTTAAGTAAAAAAACTTTAATTAGGATTTACTTCTAAAGTAAATATCCTTATTACCTTGAACTCAAATATCAACTTATACATAGAATAATGGATATCTATAATACTTCATAAGTATCTGATACCTTAAATACTAAACATCTTTAGTACATTATCCATTTACTTGGTCTTGGTCTTAGAGTATGTAAACAACTTCGAATTTATCTCTATAGATATAATTACCAAAATTAAGTTGTTATCTTTTTCATATCCAATAAGAGTTGTTCTTGGACAATTATGTTTTCAACAATTGAAAAATTAGAATCGTTGTTTTCTATCTATGAGCAATATGTCTCCACATACTCCCATTAAAGAGGACAATTATACTCCCACTAACCTTCTTATAGACATGATAAATTCAAAATCATCTCCAAAACAAACTCTTTGAATTCATAATGAAAGTGAATCTTTTAATGTCTCTTATCCTTTTAACTATACATCAAATGTATCAATAAAGGCAATAGTTCCAACTGGATGTATTGTCATAAGATTTGAACCATTCAAATTTCATTTTACTCCCACAACTTATCTTGAGTACCATTCTCTTATAAGTATAAATTGAAACAAACAATTTGTACAATATGTCTATAAGATTATATCCAACCTTTTGGATATCTTATAACCTTTTATTACCCAATTTAGTTCTAAACTAAATGGATAATACATGCTTCAACTAAGCATCACATCCTTAAATCATTAACTTTGACTCTTTCAAAGACTTAGTATTTCATATCTAATATGAAATCTTGCTAATTGATTCAACTAAACTATTAAAGGTGAGTCATTATACTAGGCATGGTTATAGAAAAAAATACTATTGCATTATATAATATCTCATATTGTATTTTCCTCCTTATATAAATCCATACTTTTATGGAATTTTATTGTGAAGGCATTCACCAAAGAATCTCATTCCCTATAGATAACTGGAGATTTAAAACTTACCACAATGATCTTAACGAAGTGCTTTAACATTCTTAATGCCCAATTTCTACTTGGATTTAAACAATTTGGACATTTCAAAATTTTAAATTATTATTTCATTTAATACATATGACTACATCACATAAAGTCATTAGTAATCTAATGAAATATAAATATTATCCTTTTATGAATTTTTATTCCATCAAATACATCACACATATAAATTTAACAATTCAATACCATCATCATCCTTTCACCAAAGGTTGATTTGGTTATTATTCAATTTGACAAGTTTCATACGATTCATAATCAAAAGGTTACATATATCCTAGTATGTAACTTTGTGATTCTTGTGATGTTGATTTAACTACTGTGGCATAAAAGGACACTCTTAATTATCTAGCTTTGTATTCTGTCATTTATATTAAGCATAAGTCTCCTTTGATCCAACATAACAAACCATTTGCATAAAATTGGATCAACTACTTTTACTTAACAGTCTATTTCTTATCGTACTTTGAACATTACAATAATAGTTAATCTAAATTCAGTATCAAATACTCATAAGCATGAAGTAGAAATACATATGATCTCTATCTAATCTCATATAGGCAAGAAAAGTCACGCAATCAATTTTCTCCTTATGACAACTATTATCATACCATAATAAAGCCTTTAATTGATGTTCATGTTTATGCTTCTAGTAGGCTCAATTAAATAGAATAATTCCAATAAGGTACTATACCTTTCAGCTCTACTCTATGCAAGCTTTAGCATCTTGCTTATAAGATGTTAACATACATCTTATATGTTGTCATTAAAATTTATGAGACTTTAATTATCTAAAAATGTCAATACATTTTTTCATCTATATGATTTTAATGTATCTCAAAACTTTGTCACCAAATCCTTAACATGGATTATAGCAAAATAACATAATGGACATAGAATTTTCTTTTCTAACTTTAAGAACTGAAACAAAATCTTACGTTTAAAAAGTTTAGTTCACTAGCTCTTAGTATCAACTATACCAAACAAGGTAAATTCCACTCAGAACAAAATATAAATGTAAGAAAAGAAAGTAATTAATTACATGCCATGACTACTAAATGAGATTACGACTTTAATCATGTATTTGGTTATTCTCACTATTTTATTCGAAATAATAGCCCTCACTACTATTTGGAAAGATTACTCTAATCTTTTTAGTGGGTTAGGATCCTATTCAAATATAGTTGATCTTGAGTTTGCTCAACAAACAAACAAAACTTAAATTAGGTAGATAATAACTTTGTCAATCACATATTATAGGACTCCTAGATCTGATAGGTAACAACTCTTGCCAAAACATATCTTATATGATATTCCTAACCCTACCTCTAAATTCATTGATCGTGAATTTGTCATCCAAATCACACAAATTTAGTTAAGTAGAACCCATTGTCATAAGATTAAACATATTCAGGTTAAAGTGGCCTTGAGTTTGTTCAACAAGCCAATTATAAACAGATCTCTGGCTTATTCTTATAACAATGGAAGACAATAATCACGTTCTCAACCTGTACTTACTATATTAACAAGATATATAATTTCGATCATCTCATCATACACAAAATTGCATGTAAAATATCATACATATAAAACATCAAAATATATATCAAACATATAAATAAAGAATGTAACTTATGCACTCATAATCAAATTATATGCATAAAACATTAAGCTTTGTTTGATTCTAATTATTGATCTTCATAATCTAAAATAATATTTCCAACTCCTTGGAAAATTAAATTAGATTGAAGTCACTAATTCCTAAATAAATTAAATTCCTATTCCAAATAGAAATTTATTTTGAATTGAAAACAATTTTCAAATCCAATTGGAAACTATTTCCAATTATCTTAACTCCTTTAATAAATTTAATTGAAAAAATTTTCAATAAATTATTTTTTTATTTTATAATTTAGAAAAACTCCTTTTTCAAAATTATATAAGTAACACATTCTAATCCAATTAGAAAACTATTTCTAATCTAATTAGAAAATACTTTTTCTTAATTAGAAAATTATTTTCTAATTTTAAAAGAAAACTACTTTCAAATTAAACAAAACAATTTTCAAATTTAATTAAGAAAGTCCTTTATATTATTTATTTAGAGATTGATTTCTTAATTAATTAGAAATTTTTTCCTTAATAAATTAGAAAATTATTTTCAAAATATTAAAGAAATCATATTTTTCTTAATTAATAAATATTTTTTTTCAAAATTTAATCAAGAAAAATATCCTTCCCAATAAATCAAGAAACCTATTATTTATAAATTAAAAAACAATTTCTAAATAAATTAAATAATAAATCTCTAATCAAATAAAGTCATAAATTTAATTTATCTCAATCATATTGAAATAAATAAATAAAATTAAGAAACATATTTTGTAATCATTAAAAAACACTTCTCTTAATTTTAAGGAGTTTAATTAATTAATTTCAATTTAATTGAAATTAATTAATTTAATTTTAGAACCTACTTTTCTAAAATTAATTAGGAATCAATAAAATTATTAATCTTAATCAAATTAAAAAATAATTACTTTAATTTTGGAATTGATTTAATAATTCAACTCCTTGAAAAATTAAACTAAATTTTAATGTATTCCTAATAAAATCAACATTTGAAAACAATTTTCAAACAAATAGAAAACCCTTTTATAAATTTGTAAGGGATTTAAACTAAATTAATATGCATTAAACTAATTTAATGAAAATTAAGGTTTAAAATATACATGGGGTGCGTGTAGGTGGGATGACTCTAGGAACCAGTTCAATCATGTGATCTATCTTTAGACGAGGGGGAAGAGTCTTAGGCAACCCTTTCGGCATCACGTCTCGAAACTCCCTCAACAAACTTGCAACCGCATCAGGGACTTTCACCACGTGGTCCTCACTAATCTCCCATATGGCAGTGAGATAGGTATCCATACCTTTCTTCAACCCTTTCTTGATGCTTATAGCTGACATATGTGCTGCCGTAGTTTTATTGTTTGTCGTTCCACCATCAGATCTACAGCAGTTAACAAAGAAGAAACTTTTCTCGTGCATGATCATTATACCTTCCAAACTTAGATATAGCACTTCCTTTGCTCCCTTCAAGAAATCGATCCCTAGTATTAACTCGAAATTTTAAGTGGTATGACCATGCAATTGAACTTGGTACGCCAACTCCTTGTGTTCATTGGGATGTTGTAAGTAGCTTCTACCATCGCTTGTGCCTTACTCGTAGGGTTTTTATCTTTATCAGGGTCTTTGACACTTTGAGCCCTAAATTACTCACCATCCTTTCTGCCACGAATGAGTGCGTCGTACTAGTATCTATCATCACGATTACCTCCTCCCTATTGACTTGTATCCCTATATACATTAACTTGTCAAAAGGTTTAAGACTCACTCTTAATCGCATTCAACAAGGCGATTGGATTTAGAGCCGCCTCCAAATCCTCCTCTTCTTCTTCAGCGATCAATGCGTTTAAATTCTCCACATTCTCTCACAAAATATGGACCACTGCATAGGTAACAAGCAAGTTTACCCTTCTTGGAGGACTTCTCTCAACTATTGAAGCGATCGCTTTGCTTACCTTTCCCCTTGAAGTCTTTCTTCTTGGAATCTTTCTTCTTTTTCCCCTCGCCCTTCTTCTATTAGGTTAGGCCTTTGCCCTCAAAAGAATTTGAGGAGCCTGTTTTAGTTTCCTTCGTCACTTGAAAGTCCACCAAATTATCAGCAGTTGTGATTGCACCAACCCTGTCTTTCACATTTTGCCTCTGCAACTCCATTTGTGCCTATGGTTGTAACCTAGACAAAAAGTTAAAGAGCTTGTCTGTGTCTGACATATTATCAATGTCAAGCATTAGAGAACTAAACTTTTTAATGTACTCTCTTATCGATCTGTCTTATTTCATCTTTTTCAAGGTATCCTTTACGCTCCAAGAAGTGTTCATCGGAAGAAATTGATCCTTCAACTCCTTCTTCATCTTGTCCCACGTGTCGTTGGGATCTCTACCCACATTGATCTCCACAGAGGTTCTTGTTCTCCACTAAAGATTGACATCCCCATCCAAGCACATGGCAGTCAAGTTGACCTTCTTAGCATTGAGTATCTTCACAGCCACAAAGTACTGTTCTATGTCCCATAGAAAGTCCTCAAGTTCCTTCGCGGTCTTAACACCTTCCAAAACTTTGGGCCCATGCACCTTCACTATGATGCTCTCGATATGTTCAGTCCCCTGTATTGCAAAAACACGTCTTAAGATTGTCATTTTGAACCTAGTATCCTCTTGTTCCTTTATCAAATCCGCTGTTTGATGCTGCAACATATGGACTTGTTCTGCCAACATCTCCATTCGAGTGTTGTAGGACATGATCTCCTCCTCCCTTTGAGGAATTGGGCCAATAAGTACCTCCACTCTGTTGACACGTTCCGTTAAATTACTGCCTCCTGCCATCTCGAAATTATGGCTCTGATTATTACAAAGGTCTTCCTAAGCATTGAACTTATTCGCAAGTCACGCCTACTCTTTTGCACGACAATCTCACTTAGATCTGTTAAGCAAGACTTAGCCTTCCCCATACGATCGTCGACCAACAATCTAATTCTCGAATGTCTCACGATCCTCGTAGTGTTTAACTTTCACACTCGCAAAGAAAACAACAAAAGTAATAATAATGACAACAATAGAAGCAAAGAAGAGATATAACAATAATGTTAAACATTTATTACTTTATAACAATAATAAACCGATTGTCTATTAGAGTGCTTAACATCAAATTGGAAGTTGGGGTTGTTTGTTAATTAACAGATTGTAAATTCTTTAATTCAATTCAATTAGGGTTTATAATTTAGGGTTAAAGATTAGAACTTGAGAGAGAATAATCCACCCTTCTAAATTCTAGGACCAAATTAACTCAAAAGTAATCAAGTTAGCATTAGATGATAGGATGAATCCCATTTTTCTCATAATTAGTTAAGCTTACTTTATGATTTTTGATTTATCAATTGATTGTCCTCAATTTTAATTTCCTTGCATTAATTTAGAATTTCAATTTTCAATCTATCCATATTCAATTGCGAAATTTTCTGCTCATTTTTATTTTCATTTTAATTACACTTTTAGGTCTTAGGCAAGTTAGGATTTGATTAGTTCACTAATTCCTTGTGGGATTGCACCTTATATACTATGCTTATAGCCCATGTGCTTGCAGAATATTGATGGTTTTATAAGATTAAAACTTGCTCAATAAGTTTTATTGCCGTTACTGGGGAACTAGTTTAGGACTCTTTGAATTCCTTTGTTTTAAGCAATTATTACCCATCTTGTGATTGTGGTACCTAATCACGAGAAATTAAAAGAAAATAGAGAGAAGAGAAGGAAGTTTGGGCGTAAAGTTAAAGACATCTCGATTCTCATAAGGTAATAATGAAGAATCTGAAAAAGTTAAATGTTAAGAAGAGATAGAAAGAACGATGATGGAGGAAATATATTTTGGGGAGCAAAGGACCTTTATGAATTTCAATGAGGCACAATTTGGTCGAGGAAGTAATCATCCTTAATTGAAGACTTATAATCCTGGGTAAGAACTCAAATGGAAATTCAAGGCCCGCCAGGATTTCAACAAGATAAGTCTAGTTCATGAGATTCAAAATTCGACAAAATCATAAGTTTCGATAAGGCCCAGAAGAGGTTAGAAGGAAAGTTCGAAGAAGTAATGGAAGATCATGCCTTTTCTATTCACAACCTAGAGGTTCAAATAGGCCAGCTTACCAATGAATTATGTAAGAGAAGTGTAGAAAGCTTTCTGAGCAGCATGGAAGTGAATGCAAGAGAGAAATTTAAGGCTATCACACTTAAGAGTGGAAAAGAATTAGAAGAATTAGTGGAAAAACAAGTCCACTTTATAGAAGACTAAGAGAAGATGAAAGAGGATAAAGAAAAGAATGAAGACCCTCCATACATTCCTCCTTTGCCTTATCCGCCAAAAATATCATTCCTATAAAGCCTTCAAAAGAATGAATTAGATGTACCATTTACAAAGTTCATGGAAAAACTAAAGGAATGGAAAATTTACTTATCTTTTATGGAAGTGGTGAAACACAGGCCCAAGTACACGAAGTTCCTTAAAGGCATATTATGTTGGACCCCACACCCCACCCGTAGGTGTTTGCAGGTGATACTGCGGCGTGTGTTTGCGGGTGATACCGCGGC
>JAOTAY010011681.1:0-14927 GCA_025629805.1 Erythroxylum baracoense
CCTTCTTCTTTTTCCTCGAATCTATCACACATATTAACTTCATTTACACTCTCAATCTATCCCCAATTGATCATCTTGAATGCTTTCATGCATTACTCTGATTCATCTTAAAATTTTAACTATAGGGATTAAAAACTTAAAAGCATTCAATAAGTCGTGGATCACTTCCTATCTCACATCTAAGTATATGATACATATTTGCTTAATGTCATCATTTGCCAAGGTAATCACATTATCCAACATACATTCACAATAACAATTCAAATTAACCTATGGTATTTTTACTTACCTCGTTATCATTCATCTCGTCTTCCAATTATCCTTTATTATGTATATTCTCAATCAATTTGGAATTATAGAGGCATAACCATTATGAAATTCAAATCTCAATTCCACTGACATATTCTGATGTCAAATCATAACTCTTATCATATTAATCAAATAACCATTTCGAATCCAATTTCAACCTCTCCAACCCATAAAAGTTTTTTCATACAACTTTGCTTATACACTTTAAAATCTTATCATTTCTATCATATCTCTATTTTCCTCAATCAATCCACTACAATATATTCACATCAATATCAATTCATTGATACACAACCACAAAACAATTCTAATATTATACTTGATGATACAGCCACAATAATAATTCCTCTAAACCTTTTCCTATCACATCAAACCATGTACTATTTTTCGTTCCTAGATATCTGCAACATTCTATTTTCTCACATTCTGACAAACCATAAATGTTCTTATTACTTCTTAAAACTCAATTCTTAACTCATGTTCATGCGTGTGACTTATGTATATGCGACTCAGACTGGGGATCAGTTGTCACTACATGCTATGACATGTCTAAAATGCATGTATCTTGTCACATAGTTTGAAAAATGCTCATGGAAGATACTAAATCTAGGCTCTGATACCAAATTGTAGCACCCTACTTCCACCAAGCACATATTCGTACATCCCGAGGATATTCGGACACACGCCCTATGGAGTGGTGTGCTAGAGCAGTAAAACAATGAAACTCATTGAAATTTTTTCTCTCTTCAAACATTATACGTATATTACCAAAAACAACTAATCAAATGTGGGCCCATGTTTCATAAACATCAAAGTCACAATTGTTATTATACTCATTAAGCAACCTCGTTTACAAACATTTCCAATTTGGAAAGTCATTACAAAACAAAATTTATTGACATACAATGGTACAATATTTTCAGAATACATTCTTTAAGAAAAAAATAGAAAAATGTATGCAGACGCCAACTGATCCCAACCTCTATCTCTTACTCAAAAACAGTGGTTAGATTACAATTGTGTCTAACTAGAGATCTCCTTGAGCTTTAAAAAAATGTTGCAATATTGAGTTGAGTTTTGCGAACTCAATGAGTTGACCATCCTCGATAGCTCACTCAATCACATAACACATCAATTCATGTAATCATGTAATTCACATCATTTCACTAATCATCATGTTGAATCACATATACTTCATATTCACTTAATTCATATTTCACATTCAGAAATCATTCAAACAGTGCATTTCAATCATTTAAACATATTTATCAATTATATATGCAATGTACATAAGACTCACATTCATTTAAGTCATTGTTGTGACCGAGTGCCATTTTCATTATCCCATATCCGTTGCAGATATCGGGCTCTATCACACTGTCCCTTATCCATTGGAGATACATGGCTCTTTATACATTAAGCCTTAGGCTCTTACTACAAATGTTTAAGCTTGAAGCTCTTTTTCACTAGCAACTCCGGTCACAACTGCCTTTATCTTTCATACATTCATGTAATGGTATGCACTACATTCACATATTTTCAAAAAATCACTAATGCTCAATTTTTCATATTCACATTCACATATATTCATCCGATCAATGTCCGGCATTCAACAATAATGTTGAGAATCACTTATTTCAGCCCAATTCACATACAATGAGCACTTCCTATGATCTCACATGTATCAAACTCCTCAAACCATTAATATTTGGAATTGTATCATTCACGTTCACATTCAGTAGTAACTAAATACAGAAATTTAAAATAGAACAAACAATGAAGGTGAGACCATCTAGGTCGACTCACAGTATGCTCCAGATTAGCATTTGCTTCTATGATCCAGAAACGTCTGGATGCAAAAGTTGAATCCTATATATCAATTTCATGCAACACACGTAGTGCACACACATTATTAATTGCACAATCACATAAACATTTCATTATACACATATATGTACGTGTAAGGTATAACGCATGCTCATGTTGACAATCCCGGGTATATTTCCTTTATTCACATCTCATAATCAATTAACATCTTTTAATCATTCTTTAATAACCAATGCACTTCACTCACTTCAATCACCTCATTTCTCATCAACTACGGTCATTCAAGATCTCATTTAAACTCACTTACATCATATGGAAGCACCCTAGTATTGATTTGTTGATATAACAATCAAAGGACAACTCTTTACCTCCAAAAGTCTGTCCACAATCGTGGTGCCCCTGCCACGATCGTGACAGAAACATTTTCTGGCTAGGCTACGATTGTGGGGTCCTTGCCACGATCGTGACAGAACCTTATTTTATTAGGCCACGATCGTGCCCTACATTTTGCTTCCTTCATCCATCCAAATTCAACACATATTATAATACCAAGTTCATACCAATTTTCCCATAATTAGCTACCTCTAATACAACATCATTACATACTAATTCATATACCAATTGATTACATCTCCTTATCAAACTCTATCCAATTGTTTAGGCATCTTCAATTACACATTCTCATTTATGAAATCCATAATATCACATTCATAGCATCAAGCAATTTATCCATTAAGTTATGTCCTCATTTTAAGCCCAAATTAAGTCCAAAAATAACATAATTATATACTCCATCCTTAATTGGTTCAACCATTGCATAATCGACACATTAGCATGTAAAATTACTACCTACGTTCATGGCTTCCCCTGCCACAATCGTGACAGAAACAAATCTCCCATTTTTCCTTCAGTTTTTCCAATTTTTCTCAAGACAGATTTTCAGGTTAGTTTTGTATGACCATTATGACCTAGAAAATGAGGTATTTAGGTAATACCTTCTTCTAAACAAATGTTCCTATATATCTTAAGTTCCTAATGACATCAAATTCATGCATTTTTGGATCTGTATTCTGGAAGCTACACCTAAAATACTACAGACTATTCTCATAGCATGACAGCTCACTGTTCTTAACTTCAATCAAACTTTCAAGACCCTTAGGGACAAAATTCCAATTCGATTCCTTCATGACAATTGTACCCATATATCTACAGTTTAATCTCAAAACTCATCCCATTTGGATTTCTACAAATCAAGATATGGCCAAAATACAGATACATGTTCAGTAAAACACTCCTTCCAACCTATTCCAGCACACATCTTCCAAATTTTCCAGCTCTTCAACTCCTACAAGTTTCGTCTAACATATCTTATGCTTATTTTATCAAATTCTACATCATTTCTCCATCAAGATCACCTATATTTGCAATTCAAAACATCCACATAACAAATTACAAATCATTGTTCAGTTTTTGAATAAAAACAGAACATTAACGTATCCATACATTCATCTACATTTTTAATCATTTTTTAAACATCATTTGTACCCTTATTTAATATCAAAAATCATCCTTATATCAACTAATGAATTATTTCTCATCATATGAACAAGAATATAGCATAACCTACTTAATTCCTCATCAACGTAACATTATATTTCAACACCTTTATCATGTTCATTTCATCCCAAACTATCATCATATATGCTTATATTTACACAACCCATAAAGTTTTAGTGCTACTTACTTGATTAAGCTTCAAGATCTTCAAAAATCACCTAACCCTAGCTTCTTCCGTACATCACACGACTATCAACTCTCATGGAGGAATGGGTTGGGTCTTCTTGTAGGAAGGTGAAGAAGACCAAGAAAATAGAACTAAATGATGGATGAGAGCAAGATGCAACATTAATGAAGCTTGATGAAGCAAAAATGTGAAGAAGAAGAAGAAGAAGAAGAAAGAAAGAAAAGCATTTGGCCAACAAAAATGAAAGAAGAGATGGCCATTTAGCATAACATCGTGGGTTATATAAGTCACTTGCCACATGTCACTTTCTTATGGTCTCTCCTTGGTCTTTTATTTAACTAGTCAATTTGTCTCCAATTTCTAATCCAATTTTCTCCTAATTTTAATGACATGTGTCATTAAATCCCAATGTCATTCATAAAAATTTCTACTACTATCTAACACTTATTTCTGCCACTATTCATTATTTGTCTCGCCACTTGACAAGTAGGAGTCAGTAGGGAGTCGTTTGTGTCTCGACCTAAGAGAATGCCTCCCCGAATTCCCAAGAGAAGGGAAAGGAGGTATAAAAACTGTGAAAATAGGGGGCTATGAACTTCTATGGAAGTCAAAACCTTGCAGAGGCTGAGGGATGGCTAGAAAGGATGAAGAGAGTCTTCGATCAGAAGGACTGTGAACTGAATGAGAAGTTCGACTATGCTATTTCCTTACTGCAAGGCCCAGCTTACCAATAGTGGAAATCTGTTTTAGGCAGTACCACCAACCTTGTAACCTGAGGTGGGAAGACTTTTTAAAAGTTTTCAAGGAGAACTACATGCCCAAAATCTACCTGGACAGAAAGATGAACGAATTTTTGGATTTGAAGCAGGACATTTTATCGGTAGTTGAGTATGAGATTAAGTTTAACGAACTGATAGGGTATGCTACTATCTAGATTCCTAATGAGGAAGACAAGTGCAGGAGATTCAAAGACAGGCTAAATATGGAGATTCGGACAAGGTTAGCGATTTCTAATCTGGGTAGTTTTTCGAAACTACAAGCTGCCTCGATCTGAATCGAGCAATTATTAAATGACCGTCAGTCTGAGTACAGATCAGAGTCCACACTGAAGAGGCTCAGTAAATCTCAGGGCGGTTCTGGCAAAAGGTTCAGCAAGCATTAGAACCGAGCTTTTAGACCACCGACTAGATCAAGACAATCGAGGTTTAGACAGAAGGGTAGTTTCATACAATCTGGTAGTGAATGATGTGCAGTATCGGGTCAGTTGCCAAGTTGTGAGCACTGTGGGAAGAAGCACGGTGGGGAATGCTGAAAATTATTTAGAGCTTGCCTTCAATGCGGCTCATTTAAGCATTAGATCAGAGATTGTTCTGTTGTATTTGGAGCACCGTCTGGAAGGACAGGAGGAGGAGTTATAGAAACTACTGTCCAGTAGAGCTGAGCTAGTGGGTCTGGGCAGAGAGGCTGTGGGAGAGGCAGAATGAGCTCTGGGAGTCCTACTGTCAGGACTGAGGTGTGGAGCAATCAACCAGAGTCCTAGGCCCGAATATATGCAATGACTAGACAGGAGGCTCAGGATTCTCCAGATGTCGTTGCAAGTGTGTTACTTATATTTACCTTTGAGGCTTTTGCATTGCTAAATCCTAGATCTACGCATTCCTTTATTTCACCGCATATGGAATCTAGGTTATATTGTGATAAAGAGCTATTGAGATATGGATTAGAGGTGAGTACACCGATAGGTAGTATTATAGTAATAGGGGAAGTCTGCAAGAGATTTTTGATTCGAACTAAATAGGCAGAACTGGAGGCAGACTTGATTAGTTACAGTTAAAGGAAATAGATGCTATCCTAGGCATGGATTGGCTTACTACTCATAGGGCCATCATGAATTGCTATACCAAGGAGGTAATATTGGAATCTCCTAATCAGCCGAGAGCAGCATTCAGAGATATTAGTCAAGTAGTGTTAGCCAGGTTATTCTTATTTATGAGTGCCTTGAGGTTAATGCAAGGGAGATGTGAGGTTTATTTGGCCCACATCATTGATAATCGAACTGAGCAGAATGTACAGGACATTCCTGTAGTTAGGGAATTCCTGGATGTGTTTCTCGCTGAGCTATCTAGCTTACCTTCAGATCAGGAAATAAAGTTCACGATCGATTTGGTTTCAAGTGTTGCTCCTATATCCATTCCTCCATATAGGATGGCACCTGTGGAATTGAAGGCTCAGCTGTAAGAGTTATTAGAAAAGGGGTTCATTAGACCCAGTGTTTCACCTAGGAAGCTCCAGTCTTATTTATGAAGAAAAAGGATGGAACTTTGAGACTGTGCATCGATTATAGGCAATTGAATCGGGTAACAGTGAAGAACAAGTACCCATTACCTAGAATAGATGATTTGGTTGATCAATTACAGGGAGCTCAGGTGTTATTAAGTTGGACTTGAGGTCCGGGTACTATCAATTGAAGATAGCAGAGGCTGATGTACCGAAGAGTGCTTCCAGGAGCAGGTATGGGCATTATAAGTTTTGAGTAATGTCGTTTGGGTAAACTAATGCCTCAGCTGCATTTATGGCATTGATGAATAAGGTGTTTTAGCCCTACTTAGATCGTTTTGTAATTGTTTTTATCGATGACATCTTAGTATATTCAAAGAGCAAAGAAGAGCATGTTAAACACTTGAGAGTAATCCTACAGATTATAAGAGAAAAATATTTATATGCCAAATTCAGTAAATGTGAGTTTTGGCTAAGTCAAATAGTGTTTCTGGGTCACGTAGTAAATGGACAAGGTATACAAGTAGCGCAAAAGAAGATAGAGGTGGTAATGAAGTGGGAGGCTCTGAAGAATGTATCAGAAATCTAAAGTTTTGTTGGATTAGCCGGATATTACAGAAGGTTTGTCGAGGGGTTCTCATTGATCTCAGCCCCTCTGACTAAACTTCTGAGGAAAAATATGGTTTTTCAGATGGAATGATGATTGTCAAAGAAGCTTTGAGGAACTGAAACATTAGTTAACTACAGTGTTAGTATTGACTATTTCATCAGGAACTGGTAACTATGTAGTATACATTGATGCTTTGCATCAAGGTTTGGGATGTGTGTTGATGCAGTATGGCAAGGTGATAGCCTATGCATCGAGACAATTAAGGTCTCACTAGATAAACTATTCAGTACATAATTTAGAGCTTGCAGCAGTACTCTTTGTTCTAAAGATATGGAGATATTATTTATATAGAGAGATATTCCAAATATACACTAATCATAAGATCTTGAGGTAACTACTAAGTCAGAAGGAGTTGAACATGAGAAAGAGGAGATGGGTAGATTTGTTAAAGGATTATGACTGTACAATTGAGTATCATCTGGGAAAAGCTAACATGGTGGTAGATGCATTGACTTGGAAGTCAAATGGCAATGTAGCTAAGATTCTTATATCGAGACTACCGAGCTTAATTCAATTGAGAGCTTTAAATATGGAGTTCAGTTTAGAACAAAATGAGGCATTGATAACTACACTAAAGTTGAGACCGATGTTGCATAACAAGATTAGGAAGGTTCAGAGTAAAGATCTTGAAATGGTTAAGCTGATTGAGAAGTTAAAGGTGAATCCAAATTCTGAATTTAAATTGAGAGATGAGACACTATGGTTAAAGTAGAGGTTATGCATCCCTAACATTGATAATTTGAGGAAGGAGATTTTAAAGGAGGCCCATATAGCAGCTTATGCTATGTATCCTAGTACCACCAAGAAGTATAACACATTGAAGCAGCATTTCTAGTGGCTAGGGATGAAGAAGCAAGTAGCAAAATATATAGCTAAGTGCTTAACATGTCAGCAGATTAAGGTTAAAAATTAGGCTCCAGTTGGGAAACTTCATTCGTTACCTATTCCGAAGTAGAAATGGGAACGAATTACCATGGATTTCATAATGGGATTGTCAAAGACCCCGAGGAAACACAAAACTATATAGGTCGTGGTGGATCGATTGAGTAAGTCGACATATTTCTTACCAATGAAAGAGATTAGCTCACTAGACCAATTGACTCAAAGGTATATAGATGAGATAGTTAGACTGTATGGGGTTCTGTTATCCATTGTATCGGAAAGGGATCCCAGATTTACTTCAAGGTTTTAGAAGAGTATTCAGTGAGCTATGGGTACGAAGTTGAACTTTAGTACTGCATTTCATCCTCAAACAGATAGACAGAGTGAGAGGACGATTAAGACTATAGAGGATATGCTTAGAGCATGTATATTGGAGTTTCAAGGAGCATGGGATCTGTATATAGCCTTGATTGAATTTGCATATAACAACCACTATCATAGTAGTATCAGAAAGGCAATGTACGATGCATTGTATGGCAGAAAATGTCAATCGTCTCTGTATTGGGATGAAGAAGGTTTGAGAATGGTAAAAGACCCGGAGTTGATACAAGATACTATAGATAAGGTGAAACTGATCTGAAGTAGAATAAAAGCAGCTCAAGATAGACAGAAGAGCTATATGGATCAGCACCGGAGGGGTATAGAATACAGTGTAGGAGACAAAGTGTTTCTGAGAGTTTGGCCTTGGCAAGGAGTGCTGAGATTTGGTAAAAATGGTAAGTTGAGCTTTAGGTACATTGGTCTTTATGAGATCATTAAGAGAATAGGATCACTGGCTTACAGATTAGCCTTACCGAGTGAGATGTCTCAGATACACAATATGTTCCACGTGAGTATGCTCAGGAGGTATCAGTCAAATTCAATGCATTTGTTACCAGCTCAGGAGATCAAAATATCTAGTAATCTGAGTTATGTTGAGGATCAATCAAGATAGTGGGATATCGAAAGAAACAGCTGAGAAACTGAGTAATTCCATTGGTGAAAGTCCTTTAGAAGAATCACTCAAATGAGGAAGCAACTTGGGAAATGGAGGAGCTTATGAGGAGACAATATCCTCGCCTATTCGATGACTCAGGTAAGAATTTTGAGGAAGAAATTTTTTTAGGAGGGGAGAATTATAACATCCTGTTATCCCATGATAAGGGTTAGAACCTTAGAATACTGTACATAAGAGATTATTGAGAAGTTAGAAAGTGCATTTCATGCTCATACATAATATAGCTTACACACATATATGAATATGAATGTTTGCACACTTTAAAATAATTGTATATGTATTCATTGACATTTTCCAGGTATAATTGATTTATAAATGTGATTTTAATATGTATTGAAAATTGCATTGGTGTATATTAGTATTGATTTGGAATTTTTAGTGAAATTTAGAAAATTTCTGAAATTTTGGGTATTTTTTAACTAGGAAAAATGCCAAGTGGCAGGATAATTGATAAATGGTCGTATAATTAAGAGTCAAATGAATTTAAAAAGTTTGATAAATGACCTTAGGAATTATCGACAAGTGTCATTGAAATTTGGCGGACAACTGGGTTAGAAATTAGAGTTGAGTGGACTATTTTAATAACAGAACCAATTGTAAACCTATGGAGATTAGACATGTGGCAAGTGACAAGTGTCACTTGCCAAACCATACCTTACTCCACAATTCTTTTAATTTTGAAAGGCCATTTAATTGTTTTTCATCACTTGCCAAACCATACCTTACTCCACGATTCTTTTAATTTTGAAAGACCATTTAATTGTTTTTCATCTTACTTTTTCTTCCTCTCTTCGTAATCTTCATCATCTCCTTCATTCTTCTTCTTCTTTTTCACGATTTTGCTTCACCAACCTTCATCCACGTTACACCTTGTTCTCATCTTTCTTTACTACTCCCATTTTGTTGTCTTCTTCATCTTATCTCTAAAACCCAACCTAATCCACCCTATAAAGTTGATGATCATAAGCATGAAGGATTAGAGTTTCCTAGTGATTTTGAGGAAGTTTAAGAGTAAATCAAGTAAATTATTCTTTTATCTTTATGGGTAGTGTTAAATGAAACTAATATGATGAGTAATTCGAAATTGATGATCATGATCATGAAATTTGTTTTTGTGTTAACGTGATTAGTAATAATAATTTAAAGTATGATGATGTGTGTGGATGAAGAGGTAAATAGAGTTATATCTTATTTTGTGTTTTGGTGAGTGATAAATTATAAGCTTAGAGTTAATAAAAAGGTGGGCTATGGTGTCTTGAAATGAGATATATTATAGTGATAGTTAGAAATGAAATGAAGGTGTTAATGAAATAGAAAATGTGTAAAAAATTGATGATGAGAGAATATATAATTATGTCCTGTTTTGTGGTTAAGGATAATACCTTGTATGACTTGTTTTGGTGAATGTTTAAAGTGGTAAGTGAGGTAAAAATAAAGTGGTTATGAACTTGAAATGATGGATTTTGGCAATTAATGGTTTGATGTTTATGAAAGAGATATAATATGGAAGGATATTAGATTTCATGAAGGATGAGATTAAGTTTGAAATGGTAAATTAAGTAAGTAGAAGTTGAGAGTTTAATGCAATCAAATTGGTATTTGAATTAGTGCGGAATGATGTTGTATTAGAGGTAGTGAATTATGGTAAATTTTGTGTGAAAGCGGTGTTAAGATATGTGATGAATTCAGATGAATGGAGGAGGAAACTTGTAGGGCACGATCGTGGCCCTCACCCCACGATTGTGAACTAACAAAAAAAGTTTCTGTCACGATCGTGGCCCTTCCCCACGATCGTGGCCTGGACAAAAAATATTTTTGTCACGATTGTAGCAAGACCACCATAATTGTGGCCTGGCCAGAAAAAGTTTTTGTCACGATAGTGACAGGAGCACCACAATCGCTGCAAGACACCACGATCATGGTCAAGCGCATAGAGAAAAAGAGTTGTCTTTTGAGTGAAGTATGAACCAATCAATGCTGGGGTTCTTCCGTATGAGATATTTAGGCTTCAATAGGATCCTGAATGAACCTAGCTGATGTTGAATGAGGTGTTTAAAGTGAGTAAAGTGTATTAGGTATTAAAAGGATGATTGGAAGTTAATGTTAGTTAATTATAAGATGTGGAAATATACCCGAGAATTGTCATTGAACATGCATTATACATAACACCTATATATGTGTATATGATTAAGTATTCATGCTAATGTGCAAAGTAGTAATGTGTAAATATATGTGATTGCATGTTATAGAAGAGCACATTGAGTGGCTACTTCCAGATGTTGCCGTGACTTCAAAGTAATAAGCTAACAGGAGCAAACTGTGAGTAACCTAAGATGGTCTCACCTTAATTGCTTGTTTGTTAAATTATGTATTGAATTATTATGCGATGTGTATGTACTAATTCTAGACATTGAATGTTTGAGGCATTTGATGAATGAATAACACATTGGCAGTGCTCATTGAATGTGAATTTGAAAGAATAAGTGTTCTAAATTGAAATGTTGAATGCCGGACCAAAGTTCGATGACAAATGTGAATGAGAAAGAGAATGTGAATGTGATTGATTAAGCATAATGATTAACTATGCGTAATGCATTTCATATCATGAATACGTGAAAATATAAAGGCAGTTCTGATCAGAGTCATTAATGAAAAAGAGCTTAAAGCTCATAATGTTGTAAGAGCCTCTGGCTCACTATGTAAAATGAACCCTATATTCCCAACGGATGAGTGAAAGTATTAATGAGCCTAATATCCACAACGAATATGGGACAGTCAAAAAGGAACTCGGTCACAACGACATAATAAGCTAATGTGAGTCTCATGAACATTGCATACACACATGATATGTATGATTTGAATGATTGAAATATATTGTTAAATTGAGTTAAATGAAAAATGTGAAAACTTATGAACAAAGTGCTTTGTGATGCTACATGCTAATAATTATGAATTATGTGATTATATGAGTTTTTGTGTTATGTGACATGAGTGAGACATCGAGGATGGTTAACTCACTGAGTTCGCAAAACTTACTAAAATTGCAACATTGACTTTTCAGGTTCAAGAGTGACGACTTAGCTTCTAAAATAGCTTAGAAGAGATCCAGTACTACTTTTGGATAAAAGACATGGCTCAAAGGTCGGTCATCTGGGTCTGAAAGAATTAGTTAAAATTTTTGTATAATTCCTCATGTATGTAGCATGTTTTGTAACAGAGTTGTAGACTCTAATAGGTTGTCGATATTGTATATACATGGATGCTTTATGAAATGCTACTTTGTAAATCATGATTTATGAAATGAAATGAGAAAAATTGGGGTTTTAGACATTGTGATATTTATGTTTTTAATTTATGATGCCATGAGATAACAGAAAGTGATATAGTTAGCAAGCCATTTCTGTCGGGCATGTGCACAAACGTCTGACTAGTGTACAGGCATGTGTTGGATGGGAGAGGGGCACTACAATGTGCCCAGCTTATATAGGTACCATATTATACAAAATTTCGTACTTATGACTCCCAATAGAGAATGATACCAACACCTATTTATTCATCTTGGTAGCCTACATTTATTAAGCCACTTAAGTTTGTATAGCTTTAGATATTTCATAGTAAACTAGCCTAACTTTTTCACAGTAGTGGCATTAGCCACATTATTACAACTCCCTCCATCAATAATCATACTATATACCTTGTTATGGATATGGAATTTAGTTTATGAATTGTTCTCTGTTTGTTGCTAACTCATCTATACCTTATTATGGATATGCAATTTAGTATATAAGATGTTCTCTATTTGTTGCTAACTCATCTATACATTATTATGGATATGGAATTTAGTATATAAAATTTTATCTATTGGATGCTAACTTATCTCCTTTATTTCAAGATTTAAGATGCTCTTTTAAAACAAACACCTTTCCCTCAAAAGCACTCCCCATATCTTCATCACTAAAATCCTCTAGAGGTTGTATAAGCTTTTTTTTCCCCTCTAAAACACTCATACGCCCACAACCCCTTCATCGTCTCTTATAGTTATATACCTCTTATTTGAGCATTGCAACAAGATATGTCATGTTCTTAAATTAGAGAAAAAATCACTTTACATCTCTATTCCAAGAGGATTAAGAGTCAATCTAACCTTTTCCCTTATTTTAGACATTATCTTAGGACTTAGATGGCTCTACTTTTGCTTTGGAAGGGCTCCTATCGTATTTGACCTCCAAGTGTTACTAGCACCAGTAGGCACATTGACATCCTTTCTTATTTGAATTGTATCTTCACTTCTATTTATATACTCACAGTCTGTTCTAACTTTACATAATATTGTAACTCCACTATATTAGTTATATCTATATTTAACCCATTTAAAATCTTGCTATAGTTTCTTCTTTGTCATCCTCCACTGTACCTCATATGACAACTACTTTACTTATAATAATCTTCCACACTCTTTGTTCCTTGGCTAAGAATTTGCAACCTCTAACATAATTATCTACAATAATGGTTTCGCAAAAAAATGACTTCCTCATAAGAGCTTTCAATTTGTTCCAAGTCTCTATCGATTACTCATTATTTTTTCTCCTATTATTGACCAAAGGATCCCACTAAATGATAGTATATTTGACAAACTCTACTAATTTCAACTCTACCTACATTTCTTCAGAGTAATTATAGCAATGAAAGATCATCTATACCTTTTCCTCCCACTTTAAATAAGCTTTATGACCATTCTTACCCCTAAAGGAAGTTATGTTCATCTTGATGTTGCTAAAATTCCTATCTACCCTTTCTCGAACTCTAGGCCCCCTCCTTTCCTCCCAATTATGCCCAACTCCTCTCCTAGTTCTAAATATATCCCCTTCATCTTCAAATGCTAGATCAACTTCATTAACACTAAGTTCATCATTCCCCTTATCAAGCTACATTGAAGTTATTGGAATATGCTTAGTAGGCCTTCCCTCATCAGGAACTTGAGGATGTTTTCTCCCTTGCAATTCAATAGTATGCTATGAATACTTTTTTAATATGTCTTTAACCTTATCATACATCATATACATCCTCTGAAGCTATTGTTGCATGGCTTGTATAAAGGATGAGTTATCCTTTCCTCCTTCAGTGTTGAAACTGCTTTAGAATATATATATGAAAATTGCAAAAAAGTTAGTAAAGAAATTTTCCTTACACGTTCCCTCACATATGTTTTACTTTCAAAGATGCCTAACAACTTGTGTTTCACTCTCTATTTGGCTTTTCTCGATCTTAATCTTATGGTCTCTTGCCTTTTCCACTCTTTACTTCCTTCACAAGTTCTTTAAATAACTAAACAAACTCAAGCAAATACCTCACTTAAGTAAAGAATAGGAAATTGAACTAATGGTTAGGGTAAGAAAATAAATTAAGAGTTAAATAAGAAATAAGGAAATTGAATAAAATAAGGAAGGATTGACAAGAATTTTAAACCATATTAGGGAACAATTTCTTAAGGCAACTACTCAAGCACCACTTTCTTTTTTTTTCTTTTCATTTGACAACCATATAAATTGTTTCATTTTTCTAATAAAATAACATTACAAAAATATTTAATTTTTATTAAAACTTTAGAAATAAGAATATGATGAAATGAAATGTAAAAGTAATCATGGAAAACATAATTTTTCTTTTTGACAACAAGATAGTAAAGAATTTGAATAATATAAAAATGAAAAGATAACCACACCTAATTTAAAGCAAAACTCTAGTACCAACTAATGTAAACCTATCTAGGAATAAAACCTAGAGAACCTAATGAACAAGTTTCAACCGCACCAAGAAAGCTAAATAAGATTATAAAGAGAAATATCTTGTTGATTACAAAGAATCAAGCACATAATTTGTTAAGTATTGGAATGCCATAAAAGAAGGAATTCTTTGATAAGTTTTAAGTTTGATGAAGAACAAGAAAAAAAAAGCATTCATAATTCTCAATAAATAGAGATGTCAAAAACTAAATAAATGTAACATCCCCTCACCTATGGGAAGGGTAATTTGGTAATTTGGCATGGGTTAGGAGTGTTAAATATTGCATTGACATATTCATGAATTCATATATGCACATGAATAGGAAATAGTGAATTTTTGCACATGTAAATGTTGTACATGCATTCATGACATTTCCC
>JAOTAY010011731.1:0-14923 GCA_025629805.1 Erythroxylum baracoense
TAGAACTGAGTAAATGAACTTATTCTTCTTTTATTTTTATTATCGTTTTCCTGTCTTATAACTTTCATTTTATTAAACTGCTGATAGAATTCACTATTTGCAAATGGACAGAACATGCTCAATGTGCAAGAACCACATGGAAACAAGAGATCATCTCTTCTTTACACGCCCTTATAGCAATAATGTATGGGAATCTATAGCTAACAAGTGCCTGTGGCTAAATCCTGAGAACACTATCATAGAGGTTGTTCAAAATTTGAACAACCACACAACCCCTCCAAACCTAAATAAACAAATCCATGTTCTATCCCTAGGACTCTGTGTATATGGATTATGGAAGCAAAGGAACTTCAGATGGTTTGGTGGAACCAACGCACCCAAAGAGGTTTTCTTATATGAGATCCTCTATGAAATCAGAAAGCTCATTCTACTTCAAAACCTTAATCAGACATGCAACACAACTATCCTGGTTTCACTAAATGATAACTTGAAGCTACGCTCGGAATGTAAACATATATATAGGGAAGAGATGCAGAGGAAATACATAACAAAAAAAGTAGCAAAGAGGAAGCTAAAATATTACCTAATCGGCTGAACCAGCTCAGTTGAAACCATCAAATCTCCATGAGTTCATCGTCACTTGTAGATTTCCCCCGTAAATATAAACACATGATTGTGAAAGTGCAATCCAAGTTGCGAAAAGAATGAAAAAGGGGATGATAAACAAAGATCAAATCCTTACCTCTGGTTAGATGGAAGGAATGTGAGAAAGAAACTACCTTTGATCATACCTTCCCTTTTCGCACAACCCTAATTCGATAATGCTAGAACATTCGATTCGTAGAAAGGGAAGATCCTTACCTTAGTTTCAAACAACAATGTTTTAGTAAATGAGTGTGCTCTTGGTGTAATGATTTCATTCCAATAAGTACTAAGGTATGATGTGGTTTTAAGTTGGCTTTTGTTGTAAAAGACTAAGGAGAGATTAGAACTTCTCTGATAATGTTCTTTATTCTTTCTTTTCAATACAATTTTAATTCTAAAAAGGAACTTTTTCTGAGGTTGTGAAATAGGATTTCAAAGAACATTAAATTCAGAAATTAAACAATAAATAAAATTGAGCACTAAAACCACTCAAGTTGTCACAATAAAACAAGGATGATCAAGTATGGAAGTACATGATTCATTTTTAAGCAATCTATTAGATAATCAAGTTCTCACACAAGATCTCTCTTTATATGATCATCAATTTGATATTTGTGTGACTTATTAGGTCATTAACTCTCATTACACAACCTATTCAAATTGCTATCGACTTACTCTCTCGATTTGTTGTTAAAGTATCAATAAACAAAAATATCACAACACCCAAAACATTATATTGAAATCAAAAGTGTTCAAGTCACAAAATAAGTCAAGAACAATTCCTAATATGAAATTAAAACATCATCAACGTGTATACATCTTCCAACCAAGTTCACATATAAAGTTTAATGAAAATAACAAAAGGAAATAAAGAAAAACTTGATTTGGAGTTAAATCTGCAGATCTGGAAAATATTGGACAGCTGATGCCCCTCTTGATCTCTTTTGAATTAATGTCAATTTAGTAAGATAGAGGCTGCTCTTTTTGAGTGTTTTATGTTCTTAAATAGTTTTTTAGGCTTCTAGGGTTTACCCACTTAATTTGGTTCCAAAAATAGCCGCAAAACATTAAAATTACAAAAAGAGTCGCCTGTTGAAAAAGTTGAAATTCCTTGGAATTGTTATTTGTGCTCTCTGTCACGATCATAACAAGCAAGTCATGATTGTGACCTGCTTCCATACTTCCAATTCTTCTCTTTTCTTTAATTTACTGTTTCCATACATTCAAAACAATTCATACATCTCTTGAAACATAAAATTAAGATCCAAATCATGCTCAAAACCACATAACCACTTAAAGTTTGTTTGGTTGGAGGGTTTGGAATGGAATGGAACGTAACGTAACACACTTCTATCGTTTGGTTGAGGGTTTCATAATGGAATGTAATAGAATGAGATGGAAGTGAAGGGTTTCTTGTTACATTCCATTCCATCCTAAACAGTGAAAATATGAAACCTTCGATTTGGGGGGGTTAGGATGGAACGTAAACTAATAAATATATACTACCTAATATACCCTCAATAATTTTTCTTAATACCAATTATTTCTTCTAACCCTAACCCCTTGTATATTATTAATAATATTTTTATAGTATTTCTCCTTACCCTAATAATAATATTTTATATTATTAATAAAAATTGAATATAATTAATAATAAAATTTTAAAATTTTTATTAATGAAAATAGAAAATACATAAAAAATTATTCTTTAATTATTTGTATATATTCTATATAAATTAATAATTTTTAAATATAAATAACGTATAATAGAATAAAATTTATTAAATAATTAATAATAAATTTTTTATATAATTAATAATAAATTGTATACAATTAGTAATAAAATAATAAAACTTTTATTATTTAAAAATAGAAAATATATAAAAATTATTTGTCTCGGTTGTGCTTGACTTTTTAATTGGACATGATTTTTGTTTTAAAATTATAGCGTTAAACCTTTTGTAACAACCATTTTAATATCAGGGGTATAATGGTCATTTATTATACATTACATTCCATTCCATCCATCTTCCAAACAATGTTTCACTACGTTATATTATGAACTCTTCTATCTCTCCCAAACAACGTTTCACTATATTACATTCTATTATATTATAAATCGTTCCGTTCCGTTCCAATCCGTTCCGTTTCCTTAATTAACATCCAACTAAATAGGCCCTTAGAATATAAATAAACACTAATAATA
The DNA here is from genome assembly GCA_025629805.1 of Erythroxylum baracoense. Lineage (NCBI taxonomy): Eukaryota > Viridiplantae > Streptophyta > Magnoliopsida > Malpighiales > Erythroxylaceae > Erythroxylum > Erythroxylum baracoense. Next base: position 2,852 of record JAOTAY010011731.1, read on the forward strand.
ATATAATTCTAAGCATATATACATGATAATCATCTAAGAAATAGTAAAAAGCACATTTAAACATCTATCAAAATATAGTATAATTTACACCTATCAACATTTTTGCTTGTCCTCGAGCAAAAACAAAAACATAAATATAAACTCGAACAAACCAAACAATAACACATACATTCATGCAACATGTACTAATGCTACAATGGCATCTAACTTGACAAAACCAATTTAATGTAAAAAAAAATCATTCAAGTTGTTCCAACATATTAACCTATGCACTGTATGGTTAAGTACTTTGGATTGAATATACATACTAATCAAGATATTAACATCTTATTCATTCACCTAAAGTACTTGTATACATACATTGGTAATTAGTAATCAACCAAAATTACAACTATCACTAAGTATTCTTTCCTGAAAATTTTTGCCAGTTTCAAAGATCAGTAGGATTTATTTATCAAAGAACAACTTTTTTATTTTCTTTAACATTAACTTAGTCTTTTGACACAAAGGCAATCATGTTGTCATAAATGTGCCCCGGTTACTCAACTAGGCCATGTTTTATTAATTAGCTTGATTGGAATGTTATTATAGCCTTTTGACGCAAAGAAAAACATTTTGTCGTGAATGTCTCGATTACTCAGCTATATCACATTCTCAACTGACTACTAGCTCTATTCATAACCTAATAGTCTATTGATTTAATTGAATTAGGTCTTTAGCATTTTTTCTTAATTGTAACATAAAGTCATAATAATTTGGATATTTAATTTGTTGTTAAATTTATACCAATAAAATAAAGTTAAATTATGTTTAATATAAAATTAGAGTTCAAATATTAAATTTTTTTGGGTGATTCTATTAGGAAATAAAAATTAATGTTTTAAAATGATGATAGGTTGAGAATATCTCAACACGCTGGGAAATGCGACGTGGTAACAGCAAAACCAGTGAGAAGCCCTGGTTGGCTGCAAATCCCAAAAGGCACCACTATCACTTGTTCTAATGGCGCTGGAGATACCCTACGATCTCATCAATCGCCTTCAGATCTCCCTTCGCAAGGAGGCTTGTTTCTCTTCCTACGACTCCTCTCTTCCAGATTTCCCCTCCCCTCAACATGCCGTTTCCCAACTTGACCCCTCTCCCCCATACCTTCGATGCACAGACTGCAACGCTAGACTACTCAGAGGCGTTAATTTCATCTTCTGCGTCTTCTGCGGTCGACAACCCAGCAATCATGTACCTCCACCCCCTATCAACTTCACTTCTACTTTGGCTTCTCGTTGGTTTCTCAATTCACTTGATTTACATGGAGTGGTACTTTCTTCCTTTTCCCTTTTATTTTTTGGAATTTTAAAATCTTTTCTTCTTCTTCGTTTCTTTTTCGTTTGTCTATAGAGGTGAGCTACTTTTTTTATCTTTTTTTTTAATTTTTCAGTATCTATATGTAGTTTTTTGTTGATGGTTTATCTATTATACTTGAAATTTTTTTCAGTTCTAAGACTAGGAAAACAAGGATGACTTCTGTCAGCTTTGAAGTGTTGGCATTATTATTGTGATCTACTTAGTTTAGGCCTTGGAAAGTTGAACTTCAACAATATGATTTTTATATATGTATGTATTTATATATGGATAAGTGATGATTTTGATTAAAAAATTTGAACTATGCAAAGATTACAAAAGGTAGCCTGGATCTCGTAAGGATCAAAAAGCCATAGGGACTAAATACAAAATCACTAATGATCACATAGCTAGACAGTCATCGCAAAAACTTTAACTTAAGAGGCTCGAGCAGTCACTATGGCAAAAGCTGAAGAGAGATCAACAACTACACCATTTATAAATTGGAAGTTCCATCTCTATGCCACAATTAGGATTCACATAAATACTACCAAGAGATCTAAACTTAGCGTTAATTATCCATTTGAGAAGGTCAGAGCTAATATTATGTTGGCTTTTGATAACTATTGTTTCTCATGCCAAAAATCTATATGCACAAAAGGTTAAAAACATTTTTAGGATAGTAACAATAGGATGACTGCTTTTGAATGAGCTAGAGGCCCTGTCAACAATTTCTTGCCATGAAGTGTTATACCATTGAATATTATTCAAATACATAAGCTAGTTCTACATGGAAGAAACATTTCTACAAGCAAAGAAAAGGTGATCATGGTTCTCAAGATTTGTTTGAAAAAAGAGCACATGTAATAAAAGATGGATTATTTGCAGTCTTTGCCTTACTACTAGCTAGAGAATAAAGCTAGCCTTTGGGATGCAATCCTTGAACCATAATGTGTTGATGTTGAATTGAACCATAATGTGCCACATGCTTTGACTAAAAGAGATTGTTTCTTTGTGAACAATCTCCAGTCTTGTTTTGCCAACAAAATTTTGTTATTCATCTTGATAGAGGAGATGCCTAGAACATCCCTCTCCATAGAGCCAACTAAAGTAAATATAAAGGACGTTTTGTTGTTAATATACCAACCTCAGAGCAATTCAAATTAATTGAGACATTTGATGAAGACACTACAAGAGGTAGCATTTGCATGACAAAACAATAAAAGTTCATCTACAAATGAGAAGTTTAAAAGTTTAACTTTTGAACATTTCAGATGGTACTTGATGTTGGTGTTTTTGAGATTGATTTTTGAGTAGAAGGGTACGCCTCCATTCATAGTACAAAAAGGTAAGTGGAAAATGGGTCTTCTTGCCTATGAGTCTTGGAACCTCTGAAAGGATGAGCAGGGACACTATTGACTAACATATGAAGTAGTAAATATGCAATATTCAATCTAATTGACAAATTTAGAGGGGAATCCTATGACCTTAATTATTGCAACCAAGAAATCCCATTCAAGCGTGTCAAAGGCTTCTAAAATTAATCTTGAACATAGTTATGTTACTTCCATTGCAACATGATCTAAGTCTATAGTCATTCATAGAGGAAGGATTAGGAACTTTAGGAATGTATTCATTTAATTAACAATTTTCCTTTGCTAAAGAATCTAAGATGGCTGTTGAGATATCATCACCTACGATGTTCCAAGCTATTACAAAGAAGAAATCATTTTTTCCATTGGGTTTGAGGGTCATATTAAAATTGAGCTTAAAAATGGTTTCTTTGACATCCTATGAGGAGAAGGTTTTACACATAACTGTTGGGAAATATCCACTTGGATATCTCTTAGATATTATTGACTCCTAAAAGTTAGCAAATCAGATCAGTTAGGATATTATGTACAGATATTAGTTTCGTAGAATAGCCCTCTTTATTTCTATATATACTTGTACCTATGTATTGACCTAGAGAGTAAGTGAGAATAACATACATCTATTCAGAATTTCTGCATTAACTCTTGCAAATAATTAGGCCAACTAGGTGGCAAAAGGCTTATATTTTCATCATTGATGAAGGAAGATCTTCCAAAGCCTAAGATTGTCTTAAAGTGATCGAGAGCAAGACCTTCCAAGTCCTCTTAAGAAGTGATCATATTTCCCTATTTATCAATAGGAGTATAGATCTTTCTTAGAGACTAAGATCTGATTCTGATATGGTTCAATATCTTTAGGAGATATGCTTCAGTATCTTAGGGATAACAAAATGTATCTTTAGGAATTATGATTTGATTTGATTACGATTATAATTGTAACTTACCTATATCTAGTATATAAAGGGAGGGAGAGCTGTTGTTTTCTGCAAGCTCTTCCCATCCCTTTTCTTAATTCACAGCATGGTACCAGAGTAGGTTTTCTAATCTTGCCTCTAGTTCCTTTTTCTCACAACTGAATACCCAAACCTTTCTCAAAAAAATTAACTCACCTTAACAATCTAACTCCATAAACACCTCAAGCAGCCATCGACGATGAAGACAAAGGAAGAGGCAACACCGACGAGTGTCCTACTTGCCACTGCCGCTCTTCAACCGATATGTTGATGCTTCGTTGATCTTGCTGCAATGGATTGAGTTGCACCAACTCCAAAAACCTATTGGTGATGTGTTTTTAATAGCTTCTAATTGCTGAAAATTTGGTTTGTGTGTTTAACCATAATGAGTGATATGTTTTTCTGCCTTTAGTTGTTGGAAATTGGGTTTTTAACCATTGTCATTGATTTCGTCGTAATCGTAGTCCCTTTTTCATTGTTGCACAAGTTGTTGATATTTGAAGTTCGTCTTCTTGTTAACATCTTTCTTTATCGGTTGCATCATGAGGGACTTCAAAATTGAAAGCATTGATGGACAACCGCCCATTATGGTTCAACAAATTACAAATTGAAAATTGAATGGAACGAATTATGTTTCTTGGGAGAAGGCGTCGTTGTATATCTCAAGGGCCTAGATAGGTATGAGCATCTCACAGATTCGACTCTTGATATTAAGTCACTAGGGTATAAGAGGTGGGAACAACATGACAATCAAATAATGGTAAGCCTTTGTAATGCCATGGGGCTAAATATTGCTAACGTGTGTCAACATGTAAACTCAGCAATGGAGTTATGGGAGTATGTAAGACTTATTTTCCAGTAATGTTACTCGTATATATGATTTATTTGTGGAATTGTTTAAGTGTGAGTAGGGAGAGAAGAATCACACCGAGTATTTTTTGGAATAATGAATCTATATGTAGGACATTTAATAGTCTAGCCGATAACAACAAATAAGGATCAATTTCTCAAGGAAAGAGGAGTTATTTGTGCTAAGATTCTTGGTTGGCTTAAGACCATAATATGAACCAATTCGGGCTGAAGTTCCATCACTTGTTGAGATATATTCACGCATATCTCGATCCTTAAAGGGGCCAACACAAGAAAGTGGTGACAAGTTTGCTCTAGTTGTTCACAATAGTGGAAGAGGTAATGGAGGTTTAAGTAACTGAGTTGGTCATGGAGGAAGGAGTAGAGGAGGCCAAAGGAAATGTGATCATTGTGGCAGGGATGGGCATCTTCAAAACTATTGTTGGGACTTATGCCCAAAGTTGGGCCCATAGCCTACTCAGTCTGCTAATATGTGGAGGCTTCTAGTAGTTTTGCCTTAACAAGTGAAAACGAGTTGGTATTTGAAGAAGAATATGCAACTTTTCTCTAGTATCAAGCGACTAAGCGAGCATCACACTAATTGCATCGTTTGCTCACCTAAGTAATCACACAACTTGTATATCGTCCTTTGTTAAACGTTGGGTTATAGATTTAGGAGCCGTTGACTATATTGTAGGTAACCCAAAATATTTTGATCAAATTACCCTTGTACTAGACTCTCACCAACTTACTATTGCTAATGGTTCGACTACTAATATAAGTGGAGTTGACACTGCATTTTCCTGTCCTTCAATGCCATTACCAGCAACACTATATATTCCAAAATTTTTGTTCAATTTAATGTCTGTTAGTAAACTAACCAAATAATTGAATTGGTTTGTTCCTTTTTTCTGTCATTATGTTCTTATCTAGGATTTGAAGACAAAGAAGATGATTGGAGGAGGGCGTGAATTTGGAGGCCTCTACTATTTTGAAAATTGTTCAACCTCCTCCTCTGCTGTTGCATCACCTCTCCAAATCAATAATCGCCTTGCTCATCCATCCATCCAAAAATTTAAAAAAATTGATTCCTAATTTGAATTCAAATCGTCATCTAGATTGTGAGTCTTATCAACTTGGGAAACATTATTGTGTTGCTTTTCCATCCAGAGGTAATAATAAAGCTGAAAACTCTTTTGTGTTAGTTCATTATGATGTTTGGAGTACATCTCGTGAGGCCTCGAAACTTGTTTTTCATTACTTTGTTGTTTTTGTTGATGATTGGTCTAGAATGACTTGGTTATATCTAATGAAAGAACATTTCAAATTGTTTCCTATTTTTCAATCCTTTTGCTCTGAAATGAAAACTCAATTCGGTGATCCTATTCGTATCCTCAGAAATAATGAGAAAAAGCAATTTTCTGAATCCTTTCAATCTTGCATAAAAAAATTGTGGTATGATTTACCAATCTTCTTGTTCTCACACACTATAACAAAATGGTGTTGTTGAAAGAAAAATGGGGCATGTCACAGAAGTTGCTCGAACCTTACTAATTGAGATGAAGGTTCCCAAGGAGTTTTGGAGTGATGCTGTCCTTACTGCTTGCTATCTTATTAATAAAATGCCATCCACTACTCTCAAAGGTTAGATTCTTTGTATCCTTATGTTTTCTAATACCCCTTTGTTTCCTCTTCAGCCTTGTATCTTTGGACGTGTCTGTTTTGTCCACTAACTCCAGCCAGGAGTTGACAAATTATCTCCACGAGCCATCAAATGTATTTTCCGCAGTTACTCGAGGTCACAAAAAGGTTATCTTTGAAGCATACACAAGGGTAACTAGCATCAAAATGTTTGAGTGAGTACAATACTTAGGTGCATAAATTGATTTGAGCAGGAAAGCAATGAAGCATTCTTATCAAGTTTTTTAAATGAACTTCTTATTAGATATAGTAGGCAGCTTCCATGGTAAGTGACCTACAATTCCTGTCCTCATCAAGTTTTCTGATCTTGATTGAATTTGCTAATTGTTGATCAAGCATGTCTCAATCTCTTTAAGTTGTTACCTCATCTTGTAGACTGGTTTTTCGATAGCATTGGTGAGGTAGTTGAGGGCTTTAGTGCCTTGGTACTCTAGAAGGTAACCTATGAAAGTTTACCCAAATTGAGATCGTCTTGTAGACAGGTCTTCCGATAGCATTGGTGAGGTAGTTGAAGCCTTTAGTGTTTTGGTACTCTAGAAGGTAACCTATGAAAGTTTACCCAAATTGAGACTATCTTTTGTTCTTCTTCCCAAGTTAAATCCCCTGGTGCCATTTTCTCAAGAAAAAGAGGCTTCCGTCTAATGTTCCAAGGCCTCATTTTTAGGATTTTATTAATTGCAACTTTATTGTTCACCTTGAAGAGGAGTTTTGAATCATTTATGAACACTTTTCCAGATCATGTTTTCACTGGTTTGATATTGCCCATTCGCTATTGAGGGAAGGCAGGCCTTTTGTCCAAAAAGGATCCTACTTAAGTTGATTTCCATTTATATGCTCTCAACTTCAGAGTTTCAACTGGAGTTGTGACTATAACCTGCCCGTTTGAGAAAGAGGGTTTGACGTATCTAAGCTTGGCATAAGGATTTTCATCATCCTCAACCTGAGACCAAGTGGTTTTCTCCGGTGTTTTTGACAACTTAGAGACCTTTTGAGGCGAGCCAAAGCCATGGAGAACCAAAAGTAGTAAGAAACCAGAAATGATCAAGGGCAGTGAATTACCAAAAGAGGATAGTTTGGAGAAGAGAGAAAAACAAGAAGAGAGAGAGAGAGAGAGAGAGAGGGAGGGAACAATTATGCTATTTCTCAAAAAGATTTAGATCACTTCATATTACTTTTAAAGAATGAGTTTTTATGTTTCTAAAGTTTTCTTTTTTTCTATATTATCCATGTATCTGCTGATGGATGCCTGGTACATATTTTGGGTGTTGTCTGACAATTGTTTCACATTCTTTGCAGGAAATTGTGTCATTGCCAGCTGATGCAAACAATTCAAACAGAAGCCAAAATGTGCGGCAAGATCAGTTTCCTCTGTCTGATCTTTTAGATTTAGAAATTAGATGGCCATCAGTGTCGGATAGATCTGAGATCAGAGTTTTAGACAAGACATCAGATCAAAAGTTGGCTACTTTAAATTTGGCTGGAGTTGATCTTGATAACTTCTTTATTGATGCTGAGGGAGATATCACATCCTTATCATCTGAAGATCAGGTCAAAGTGACCAAGCATAGTGAAGCTGCAGAGAATGATGCCTTTAAAGACAACCTAAGCTTGTTTCAGAATGCTATGCCTTCGAAGATTGTTTCAAGGTCTAAAGATGAGGTAATTGGCGACTCTTTTTCTGGTTGGGAGGCTGAATTTCAATCCGCTAGTTCTGGAAGTCAACATCAGGAAACCAAGCTGAGTGATCCTTTTGTGGGCACTTCATCAATTACTCTTTCGTCCCACATTGACTCTGTTTTTGGATCAGGAAAAGATGCGAATGACTGCATAACTATACAGGATAAAACTTCTGCAATAAAAACAGATGACTATTTTGATTCTAGCTCATGGAATGATTCTAATGCTTGGAAAGCTGACCAGGCGAAAGTTGCCATGGATGATAAGCAGAGGGGAATGGAGGGTGGTAGAGATCATTCTATGTATGTTGAGTGGATTCATGATAATCAATGGCAGACCACTAGCATCAGCAAGGTGGCTGGTATTACAATCACTGATGATGATGATAGTCTTTTTGATGCTTGGAATGATTTCACGTACTCAACTGGTGCACATATTCCCTCTAATTCTTCAACGAAAGCTGATGTTCAAAAAGTACCTTCAGCTGAACCTGCATCAGCATCTGATAATAAAACCATCAATGAAAAGGGTGACTCTTTTGATGCCTGGAAAGAATTTAAAAGCTCAGTCGGTGTACAAAGGCCGTCAAATAATACTGTTAAAGAAGGTAGGACTGGCATGATACCCTCTGTTGAGTACACATCATGTACCAAATGTGTTGGGCAGAACTAAAAATTTTCTTGTGACTTGTCAGAGCCAGATTTCTTCTCAGCGATGTTTAACAATCAAAATGATGCAGCCAGGTTGAACAATATGCAGCTCCAAACTTCTGTTTTGGACAGGTATGTACAGAGCTATGCTTTCATCCACTACTCTAAAAAGGTGACATACCTGTCTTGGCATTGTCACTTTAAGATACTTTCTTAACTGCATTGCGTTGACAAAGGAATATTTCCATTGCTCCTTAGCTTTTAGATTAAACAAACTAAATGTTGCATTTTTGTTGTATCACATTACTGCTTGTGAACACCAGACGGGAAAGACTGTTTGAGTGAAGAAACAAAATTTTCTTTGCGTACTCTTCATGGATCTTGACTTCATCTACCTTTTATGTAATTCTAAATTAGCTTCTATTCCAATAGCTGCCTCCAACCTTCTGAGAGTTGAAACTGAGTGTTCACTTGGTGTTGGATGCAAGATATCATCCATTTTCGAGCTTCCAAATTTAAAGGTTACACTTACAATCATAGATTTACAAAAAGTTCATGGATTTGCTAATTAGATGTCTATGGAATATGATTTCTTTTAATTGATGTAATTGCATCTACTTCACATGATCTTGATTCCATTTGTTAAGAACCTTTAGTATTAAGATCTTCAAGAGTTTGCCATAATCCGCATTCTGTAAAGGCTGCAAAATACTTGCGTACATAATTATATGTTCTTTTGCGTGTTTTAGTATGGCTGGCGTTAAAGCAGGAGATAGAGGTACTGCTGACTTTGAAAAGGATAAAGATTTTTCTAGTAGACAAACAATTTCAAAGGATGATGATGTAAATATGTTGATGTCCCAGATGCATGACCTATCATTTATGCTTGAAAACAATCTTTCAGTACCAAAAAAGGAAAAGAACCATGGCGACCATTCATAGGTTTGTGTGTAACTTCTCTTTAATCTTCGCTGTTTGTTATTTGTATAATATTTTCCTCAAAGGATGGCTACAGTGTTCCTTTCCAATCGTTAATAAATTCCTTAGTGGTTGGCTTATTTGGTTTTATGCAGATGCCAAGCAGTCATTGAGCTTTAGCTCAATTGATTTGCCCTACTCCAACGACTATAGTTTCTGCAGTTTTGAGTCCTCTCCTTGTAATTGGAAATTGAATATGCTAAGTAGACGATTTGCAGCGCAGCTTATCATGTTGTGACCGAAGCACTGTTGTTGATATAGTTATTAGTAGTTTATGTTTAATGTCTTAAGAGATAGCAATATTAAAGTTAAGTAATGTGGTAACTTGAACTAAGAGAGACTTTATTGAAACTATCAAACAAAATAAAATATCAATTATTCATTAAATACAAGATGGAATAATTAAATCAATTCATGAGCTTCAAATAAATTCAGTTGAAGAGGGAATCTTTAGGATTTGGTCTCGTCATTTACAAATTAGTCCAAGCGCAAACTGAAAGGAAGAGACAGGAAATCAGTTAGGATGTTACCTATAACTGAAAGGGAGAGATAGGAAATTAGTTAGGATGTTTACCTATGGTAAGGTGAATGGAGTTCTCATTTAGAACGGCATGGTCTGCAAATAACTTCAACAAAATAGTACGTGAAGGTCATTCTTGAATAATCTAATCCTAGTCGTACAAAAAGACGAAACGAGGAGGAAAAAGAGGTTAGTTATTGACTATGCAGTCTAAAAAGCATATCATGCATAACTTTCGTTTCTTAAGAAGATTTAAGATTTTGATTTTCAAAAAAAATATTTGTTGATCCTTAAAACAAAATTTGATGAACTTTTTGTAAGTTTTTTCAAATGAAAGTAGTGCCTTGGTCTTCTGGAAAAATTGGATGAATGAAAATTAATAACATTGCATTTTTTTAAAAGTTATTTTCTCTCTGAACGGGTTAGCCTAAAATTTGTAATGATTAGCTAAATCTTACGCACAAAGTGAAGATAATGCCTGTTTTATGGCTTTGAACATCAAATAATGCCTATTTTAATGGCTTTGAACATCGATTAAGGTTTGTCTAACCATTTTACCAACAGGTGTGCTTTTGGTTAGTCCAGGAGTTTTCAATGGCTAGCCAAACGTAGTTTTAAAAGCTGTAGAATCTAGAATGAATGGTAAGTTTTAATATCGAGTATTCAGTTAGGGATTGGAGGAATTAATACTCCAACCAAATGGACATATGTAAGCCGATGGGTATGCATTGGCTAGCCTATTGTGCATAGAGGCTAGTTATTGTGATGTCTAGTTTGTGTGTCTAACGAATATTTAAATGCTAGTTCGCTATAAATACTTGGTTTTGTTGGTTATGGAATATCTTATGACATTTTATTGATATAAAAGCTTATTTGAGAGTTTTTCTAAGCATTCGGAGCAATTGAATATTCATTGTGAATTGAGATTTGAGTTCTAAAGCATTAAAGTGAGCAAAATAATCTTGATCGGAGGTTTGTTCTTATGAAAGAAGATTTGTGAAACGACTACTTTTTATCTGGAGTAAAGAAAAAGTTTATAGAAAGGTTTCTCTTAATTTAATAAAAATAAGATCATAGTGAAATTATAATTGAGACTTACGGAGTAAATGTAGGCAGGATTTGCTAGGCAATTATAAGAATTAGTTTCCAATGTCTATTTCCTACTCCTCTTACTTTTTATGTTTATGTGATTGTTATATTCTAATTATGATGACAATAATTTCATCATTTACAGCAATGTTTTCATCAAATTAATTGTATTCATTATGTAAGTTGGCTAGACACCAATATCGTATGACTATTGGCTCTCAGAGTCGTAGAATATTTCGGAATTATAAAATCGTTATCCTTAGTTTAACAATATCACATAGTGTTTGTTATATTATCTGCTTAAGTTTTTAATTACAAATTAGTTGAGAAAAGATATCAATGGATGTATATGTAACATACATATGCTTATTTAGTAATTTGTTGTGTTTCCATCTAAAATTACCTTGATTTGATGTTGCGATTGGTTTTATTTGATGTTTAAGGTAATATTTTGGAGATATGTTACATCATAATTGATTTTTGCTAAGGATTCAATAGTTTTACATGTGAAAACTTAAAGAAAATTCATCTTTGGTTGAACACGGTCTCAAAAATAGGAACGTTGTAGCTCATATCCCTAGTAAGACTGTTGGACCCTATTTTCAGAGCCCAACATCTGACTTGGGATCGTGAAGCTTGAGCGTGGAGGAAGGGTTAGACTTTGAAAATTTGAAAGAAAAATCATTCGGAAGCAAAGGTGGGCTTCACCGCTGCGTAATGAATCTTTGCCACGGTGAACTTATGTGGATCGATTTCGCCGCGGTGAAGTCACCACTTGAATTACGTCGCGGCGAACTCTCGGCTTCGTCGCGGTGAAAACCCCTTGCAGCAGAATTCAAACCCAAGCTACCTATCTTACTAGAATGCAACTTAAAATCTTTCAATCACATTCATCATTTCAACCCAAAAACAAAATGGATAAGAATGTAACTACAACCAATTTC